>JBCJKH010073189.1:3548-14180 GCA_039877255.1 Loriculus beryllinus | reverse complement strand
CAGCTTGGTGTCATCGGCAAACTTGCTGAGGGCGCACTCAATCCCACTGTCCATGTCAGCGACAAAGATGTTGAACAGGACCGGTCCCAACACCGATCCCTGAGGGACACCACTCGTCACTGGCACCAGCCAGACACTGAGCCATTGACCACAACTCTTTGCGTTTGGACATCCAGCCAGTTCTTTATTTACCAAGTGGTTCATCTATCAAACTGATGTCTCTCCAATTTAGAGACAAGGATGTTGTGTGGACAATGTCGAACACTTTGCACAAGTCCAGGTAGATGACATCAACTGCTTTGCATAAGAATTTTTTTTGGGATCAGTATTTCAGATGGGGTTTCCAGAGGTAAGACAGATTTTTAGCTTTTCCAGAGTTAAGACTCAAAAATAAATTATTCTTTGTAGAGTTAAAAGTACTTTAAAAAGTCTCTATCGTGCTCATATTTATAGCAGAATTTGAAATCTGGCCAAGGGTGTTGGCTTGATGTCAATGACACTCCTTTTTTATAAGCTCATGAAAATTCATTTTCTTCTTGCCCTGTTGAGACGCATCAGAGTTTTCTGGCTTATTGTGAGATTTCATCTAAATTGAGCAAGCTCAATCTTCTTACAGTTCCTGTCTGCCAGTTAGACTATTCTGTGCCTGAGCCATCCCCCAGCATGATGACCAAAATATATTGTTTACAGGCTTCTCAGACTTTCCAGCAATGCTGCAGCTCTGTTGAAAGCATTTGCCCAGTTAGAATACTGGCACTTTTTATATCAGCAACCCGCAACTTCTGAAAGAGCTCTTGGTCCATAGCAAGCGTGCATCTTACAGTATTTTGATGAGGCCTTCCAGTTCTGAACCTTCCTCTTGAATTTATGGTTAATTTGGAGTCTTTTTACCCGATACCATAGTTATGTAGTATTTACTGATGGCTAAATATCATTACTTTAATTTTAACCATTAAAAAGCAGAAGCATATTTAAATATGGAATTTGAGTGTTTTAATAAACTGTGCACATTTCAAAATAGTGCAGTCAGGTTCCTATTTTAGTGTAAAGGTAAACAAACATTTATGAGTTGAGGTAAGGATTCATAAGGTTAACAGTTCCCTGTCCTTTATAAGTATCTTATTGATGTATAATAAATTAATTTTACTTATAATGAGTCTTGTAATACTATAAAGAGGAGAGCCTGAAATAAAATAAGCTTGGAAATGTATGCTTTAATGAATATATGCTGCAGGCACATACATCTGTATGTCTGAACTTTAGCATTCAGGTAATAACTTTGCTTTCAGTTGGGCATCTCTCTTACGGTCAGTGCTATGTCACCAAAATAATTAAGAAATATTAAGTGTCGTAAGATCTTCCATTTGAAATGCTGCATTAGAAACAGAGTTTTGCTAAGCTATTTTTACTTGCAATGTTGGCACATAAGGATTAGTTTCTTTTCCTTTAAGGCTCCTGGGGCCTGGTGAAGTCCCCACATTCTGTGCATTCCTGTGGGTTTTGAATTGCTCTTAATGGGTGAACATATGAAGACGTAAAAATGCTTTACTCTCAGCCATAAATTATTCATACCGATAGGCCACTCCTGCTGCTCCTGCACAGGCTGGGGAAGCTGGTGAACAACACACGGACAGACTGATATTCCTAAGTGCTTTAACGTGAATCATGTTGGAGAGGTTTAAGACAGCCAGCAATTCCCTGGAGATGGAGTGTATGTGCTTTCTTCTTGGAGCATGTGCTCATAAGAAACCCTCAATTTATTCTCCAACTAGAGTGTATTCAAAAGGTCTTTCTGAGTATATTAAGTAGAAACACTTCAGTCTTCATTAGCAGGCCCAAAAGTGAGCAAGCGTATTAAAGAAAATGTTGGTACACAAGTTAGATATGATCCTCAACCTGCAACAAGCAGCTTTCAGAAAGCATTAAAGCAGGACTGAGACTCTGGCTTGCAAAACACCAAATTCATCTGACAGAGAGATAGACTGAATGTATAAACAAGCACAGGGAAGCTCACTGGTATGAGGATGCTGCATTCCGATACTTCAGATCAGCTTAAGCATGCAGCAGAGACCCACAGACGAGCTGGCGTTGTGGCAAATGCAAGCACCACTCTGCACATATGGCTGCTAGTTTTCAGGTTATATATGAATATCTTGACTATAGGTCTTTTCCCCTCTTTAATTTTGTGATGACAGCAGCCCCCAGTTCAACAAAGTGCAACCCCCTATGGATATCATTGGCACATACGTAAGTGCTTTGTTGAATTAGAGCCAATGGCAGTGATGATATCAATATGTGGGAACCAGATAGTAGGGGTGTAATAGATTCATGAACCAAACCCCAGAAAGCTGGTGTTAAAAACTTCAGAATTAGTTGGACATTTTGTCTTGGCACCCACAGACAGGGGAAGACAGATATGTGAGATGCTGAAGAGCTTTTTAATTGCCCTTTTTGCTGTTGTTGTTTTGCTTTTACTTTGCTATTTTATGTCCTTGGTTCCTTCTTACTCATGTATTTAAAACTAGTAACTGTTATTTTAAATTAGCTTTTATTACACCAGAAGATATGAAGCTGCACAACATAAACCCAAAATAATTATTACCTCTATTAGGAATTATTTTTTATGAAAAAAGCAGCGTGTTAAACTTAAAAGGAAAAAGATAATAGTTCTTCAAATCTTCAGCCAGAATCAGACGAAAAGCCCTCAGAAGCAGAGATTCATTATACAGGCAGATCAATATAAAATATAAGGTCAATGCACTTGTGTAGAATTTAAGGATTACTGTAGGATCCTTTTCATAGTTTCATGTTTGCTTGTCTTAAAATAAAACAGAATGAAATTGGTTGAATTTCCTTACAACTATGTAATTAATATATCCTCATTAGAAATCAATTAGCTCTGATAATTCCCATTGGTGCCATGGCTGATAAACTGAATGCCAATCAGTGTAATAAAAACAGTGAAATATGATTTCTTGTTGTTCAAAGTGATCATCAACTAATCAGCAGTGAATTTAGTCTGAACATATCAACATCAATCAAACATATTACTGTTTGCAAACTGTAATAACCAGCTATGTTTGACAAGTTATGCGCACTGAAACAATTGTAGACCATGTGCACATTGAAGTATACAGTTTACATACCTATGTAAACAGTTTAAACATACAAGAATATAAAACTTCCCTGAATAAAGTAGTTAGCCTTGTAGTAAATATCTATTGCTTCAACAGCCTATGATTTCTAAAATATGTACTGTGCTTTATTGCTAATGGGTCCAAGAGACTCTTACAAACAATGCCACCTTTTCCACATGTCCTGTAAATGTGTCCACACAAAAGCTTTAGTCTCTTCCCTCTTGCTGGTGGGCAGTAAGTAGGGAGAAAAATGGACCTAACATTTTCCTATATTTTCTTTCCTTACTTAAACAGTAAGGAGGGAGTAAACTGAGGACTTTCATCTGTTCAGAGTCTCACCCCACCAGTGGGGACTCAAACAGATTTAAGATGTCCTTCTATAGAAGAGCCCGGCAGGACTTCAGAGCAGAGACATGGGTTGCAATTGAAACAGCTTCTAGGGCAGTAATGGACTATTTTCATCCTAGTCATCAAAATTCGGGCTATTTACTGAAAAACTTGAGCTCAGGCATACAGGATTAGTTGGAATTTATTAATTCCTCTTGTGGAAATCTAGACTTCACTGTTCAGGTCCTGACCTTTAAGATGAATATATTTGCAGTGTTTAATTCTGCATTGCACATGTTTGTGGTAATGACTGAAGATCTGAAGAAAAAATTTGAAGACTATTTGATATTAAGAGAAGCATTTTAAATTATCTTCAAATAGACCACAAGTGTACATCAGAGCAACGTTCATCTGTTTGGGGTTAGTTTCTACGGCTGAATGAGTATTTTGTAGTAAATAACCTACTTAATTGATTTAACCTTTCTCTGTTTGCATATTTCCTAAAGATACTTTATATTTTTCTTGGATTAGTGGAAATTACTCTTTCAATAGGTTCTCTGAAGATCACCTGTAGATTGTTTACATTTGAAAGACTCACTATTCAAGATCAAAAATGTAAGATCTTTCTGAACATCACTTGCCATGCATTTTCATTTCTATTCACAAATTAGGAGACATTTCTTATGAAACTGCTCCAAGCTACAAGTTTAAATCCACTTTGTGCATAGTGTCATTATTTGCAAAAGTTCTTCAACACTCCTGTCTGTGAACTCATCTGCGGGAATATTTGAAGGAAGTAAATAGAAAGAAGACAAACAGCCGAGATGCATTCACTGTTTTTCTTGAGTGAATATTCTTAGAAAATATTTAGAAGTATTGGCTCTGTTATTAGTTATATAAATATTCATACAAATCTGTCGATCAGATTGCCTCCCTGAAATTACTCAGGCTTTTTTAGTGACTTGGAGAGAAAAGTCTCTTAAAAATATATTTCTGCACATTTTCCAGAAGTATAATAGACTGGATATGGCCTTATAAATTACAGGCTTTCCCATACTCATCCAGTCATGGGGCCAAATCTCAAAGTTAACTTTAATAGGATTTTGGCTCAGGGAGGTTGGAGGAAGGGCAGCAGAATTTAGCCTATGATTTATACTGCTTTCAGAAATTGCTCAGTGAAAAAAAATATACAGCAATGGTACTTATATAGTACAGTTGCATGTAATTTATTTTGTGCATAACCCACATGAAATTTAATAAGATATAAAAAACTCACATTTTTGACTGAAGACTTACAAATTCTAGCTTTAGTGAAAATAACTACTGGCTTCTCAAATGAGTTGATTGAGTAAGGTAAAAAACGTGGAAAACATCTATTCATTGCAGTGTGGTTTATTTGATTATTTTTATTAAAAAAAAGAGGAATTGCATTTCATGAGATGCACTAACATATGATAGAAATTAGGAAATGTGCTATAGCTGTGTTCTCAGCAGGGATGAAAAATGAGAATGCTCTGGCAGTCTAGGGAGATAGGGTTCAAACTCCAGGGCCAGGAGTTATATTAGTCTCCAGGATAAAAAGACTGATTTTCATTAAAGACAGTGGTACCCACTGCCTTTAAACCAGGAAAAAAAAATAAAAAGTTGTGGATTTAGGAGCTTCCTTTGTAGAATATCTTAAGTTGGAACAATCACCATAAAGAAAGCTGTTGTAAGCGATCAGCTTTGGTAACTTCTCCATAGATTTTTGTACACACTTGTGTGTGTTTGATGATGAGATATCAAGACAAAGTGGCAATCAAACCCTGATGTAGTCAATTCAAACAGGTTTGTGGCCAATAAATGGAATTCAGTGAGTAGTACTGTTTGTGAAGTTACTGAGGTAAACCTTAAAGTGAAGCAAAATGAAAAAGCAAAGCAGAGAGCTGCACGCATCCACTGGGGGTCTCATCCAGCCTGCCACCCAGAGAATAGCTGCCAGCCACAGGGGCTTTGCTCTGCACCTAAAGAATTTGGCATCCTTTGCAGAAGAGAATGATACAAAATTGGCAATGATGTATATAATTTTACTTAGGTGCAGTAGTAATTCTTCTCATGGAACACGCATATTGATGACAGACCCAGGGACTGTTAAGACGAAAGAAAAATTGCCCAAATTTTAATTGCCAGCAGTTCAGTAAAACTTGTTCTGTATAGCCACAGGGCTAATATGTGCTTGTTGTTCTTTACAACTACAGCACAGCAGCTGAGAGACACTGGCATTACACGCTGTGCAAGGATGGCTCAGATTAGACATTGGGAACAGACTGCCTGGGGCAGCTTTGATGCTGGAGGTCTGTAAGAAGGAATTAGATAAATATTTGTCAGGAATACAATAGCTGTAGAAAACCCTGCCTTGGTTCGAATGGCTGGATCCCTAGAAGCATTCCCAGACAAAGGAATGTATACAAAGCTACAGCTTAGGTGAAAGCTATATATTCAATAAAGCATAATCAGAAACTCTTCACTATTATATTCTTTTGACACCTATAATCAGTCCAAAACAATGATTTTAATGGTACTGTTCTGGCTTTAAATTTAACCTAAACCATGCATTTGCCTATAAGTAAATACACAGATAATCACAAATTCCATTTGTTTTTTTCAAGAGGGACGCTGTTGCTTTGTGCTCAGAAGTCTACACTAAACATTTAGAATTCCACTAAGGGCAAAATCTTTCCCTTGCATGCAGTGTTCTCAGAAATGAGGTCAGGCATTTCTCAATCCCTGGCAAGAAAACTTTCTGACTCATTACTCCACCACAAAGCATCCAGAATTTCCCCTTGGGTTCCAGTCAAATTGTTCAAATGCTTTGGAAAAATATATCTTTGACATCCCAAGAAAGGGAATATAGAAAAGATGTCCTCATAGCATGAAAGGATTAGGGTCCTCTTAGATTTAAAGCAGAACATCTTGCAATTTCTGAGCTATTATTATTTATTAATTCATGCAATGGGCATCACAAGCACTGAAGTGCTTTACAGAATTACAAATTCTACTGTAAAAATGTGCATGTGAAAGTTCCATTGTTATGGACACGGCTGACACATGACCAGTTTTCTTGTAGAACTCAGAAATCACCAGAAATCATCAGAAATCATTATTATCTTGGTGTGGCTAGACTAAGACACCCCTGCATGATTGCTGGGCACTTCCAAATTCCCCAGAGCTTCTTGGTCCTGAGATTAAGACATCAGGTATCCAAAGCGCTTTGAACGCCTCCTGCACTTTCACTTAATGATCCTATATGCTCATCCAAGCCTTCTTGTGGTCAAAAATGATCTAGCACCTCCCACAGGAGAGCAGGTAACTTGGGTAACTGGCACTGCTATTTACTCGTGTCTTTAGAGAGCCTATATACTCTGAGAATGGCTTACACAAAAAAGAACTCAAGTCTGGTAGGGAGGAAGGACAAATGGCAACACTGAGTAGGTGATGAATTCATATTCCTACATCACGTCTCCATCTCGAGCAAAGGGAAAAATGAGGTAAGCAAGGACCACTCTCACTGTGTTGGACTGGCGAAAAGTGGAAACCTCTCCCTCAATAAAATGGCAATTTTTTGTTAGTGAGAAAGCAGACAAGATCTCTTGCCTTGTAATGTGGTACAAAGCAGCTGTAAGGCAAGACAACTGGTAAGGAGAAGCTTTTCCTAAGAAGAGAAGCCCCTGCCTGTGTACATGGCTGACCACCATCCCCCTTCTTCTGTCTCCTCTGAATTGTCCCTATAAACTCTAACACTGATTTTGGTACAAGGTTAAAATGTTTGTAGGCTCCCCAGATAGTCCCAAACAGCAGACAAGCTTCTCCAGAAGCATTCATATACCTAGATGGTGATGTTTCTATTTAAGCTTGAAATAAGCAAGTAAATATACTAAATTAATTAAACTGATCAGTTTGTGATCTAAAAAATGCAGAATTATGCTTACACAATTAGTTGTTTCCGAGCCTTATTTAGGGCATAAGACAGAAGAAAAATAACACTGCTTTACTCTGTGCACATGACTCATCCTGGAGCTGGAGGCTTCAGGCTGGCTTAACCCTATTTCATACTTCTATCCCTACATGTTGCAAAGGCCAGGCCCTCCATATGTACCCCTGCTACTGCCACCTCTAGTAACCACATCATCCAATCCTGTCTAGAAAATTTCTCTTTCTGACAAAAAGAAAGCTTTTTCACCCCATTTAACCCATACTGGAAAGCAGTAACAGAATATCATTTGTTTAGTGCATGACTACATATCCAGGGCAAAGTGGTAACAGGCTGCTTTAGAGAAGGTGAAGTGTCATGTTAACATATTATATTCCAGTATTAATAATTTGATTTAATATTTAATATTTCCTTTTTAGTGTTTAGATAAGAATTCAGCAAGCTTTCTTAATCATCTCCCACACTTCAGCTTCTTGAATATTGTCTGCCCTGTCCCTCACAGCACTTATTCACACATTAGGAAAATATTGACATGGTGTCGCTATCCTATTTGTGCAAAGGTCTTCTCTGCTGTTGACACGTCTGTTCCTTTAATCAGCCATAGGAGTGCCGATGTGTCATGCAATCCGTGGCAGACTTTTATGAGCCCAGCCCAGTAGCTCTCAAAACTCCCAATGACTGAAGTGGGAGTTTAAAACATTTAAGGGCAGCAGGATCAGAGCAGTTCAAGCAAATGATCCCTGCCTGCATTCACAGAGGACAAAGTGAAAACTCTTGACTTTTAAACAGAGCTTTACTTACTGGGATTTCCAGCACCATATTTTTCATCACTTTTAGCTTTACATAGCCAATGATTATTCTGATTAAGAAAGTGCTTGACTTTGTTTTCATTGAGGGTAGCAGAAAAACTCTCTCTTTTTTTTTTTTTTTTTTTTATTAACATACTACACAGTGGTTCCTGGGAATTCAGCTGCTTCCAGGTTTCCAGGATCAGGCCCTGATTGATCTCATTTCAGGAAATCTTGAGACCGGAAAAACTGACTTTTTGCCAGAAAACGAGTTGAGTAGATTTTGTTGCTTTGACCAAGCAGATTAGGCCCATCCTCCAGAGCTTCCTGATCAGTTAAAGATGTTCTTTTTCAAGACACTTTTGTCCCAAAGCAGCATTTATGTTTCCCCCCTTTTTACTTCTCTGTGCTTGTCATTAATAAAACCTGGCATATATTTGCTTTCTGTTTCTGAAAGAGGTTTTTCTTTATTTAAAGAAGTGTAAAAGTCTGCCCATTACCCCTCACTAGCACAGGATTGTAGACTGGGCAGCCAAGCAATTGTAATCCAGCCAGTAACTCACTGAGCTCCTGAGCAGATGCGTCAGACAAAGCTCTCACTGTGAGCAATGCTGGGATTCATTTCTGAAGCAAGGCTTGTGGGAGAAAACATAAATACAGGACTATCAAGTTGTTATTCATTTCAGCCTTTTCCCCTACTCTTGTAAAAGGGATTGTTCTTATACTGGACACTGCAGAAGACAGTAGTGGGTGTTTACTAGGTTTCTTGTGACTTTAAGAGCTACTGAGAGCTTTCAGTAAATTGTATGAGAATGAAATCTCACCAATTTATTACCATCCTGGTTTTGCTACCTCGTGATAAATGCATGAGCTGTACCACAAGGCAGACACATTACATGGTATTTTTGTTAAAATGGCCGGGATATTCCTCCTGCCTTAGGAAGCAAACTAACTGCGGTGTTTAAGTGAAAAGCTTCGTTTTCCACTTCTTACCTGAGCAATGGATTCAGGTAGGCAACTCTGGATTTTTGGGTGTCTAAATCAGCTGATAGAAAAGCCCCTCTCTCTTCCCTAATTAAGACAGCTTCTCCTCCTAACTTGTTTTTGGTGGGAGACTGAATGCTTTCAGCTCTCCCGCCCCATCCAGGCTGGTTTCAGTTTTGCAATGCTGAAGCAAACTAAGGGAGGAAAAGGCGCAGATAACTATGGAGTGTCAAATAACAGCCTTGCATGCACCAAACTGAACAAGGGCTTTCTAAAGGCTGTGTTTTATTTTGATGGGGTGTGTGTGCAATTTAGACTCTGTTTAGCTTTTAAACTGGCAGTGAAAAGATGAAATGGAGCAAGTTAAAGTACACATTCACTTGGGTGCATCTCACCTTCAGCACTGTTCTGGTGTTTTGTTGCTACATTTTAAGAAGAAAAACTACCATGAGAATGATTTCAGGGCATAAAGCTTAGATTTGGGAGTGAAATTTCTCAAAGCTTCAGAGTGTGTGAAATGAAAAACATGGTTCTGCCCATTGTGGAGGTGAAGAAGGAGAGCAGTTCAATTGTAGACCTCAGTTTTCTTCATGTCCTGCCACAGCCTGGGCTCTGGGTTTTCATTCAGCCCTGGACGTATCTGTCCAGCTGCTCTCTTCTCTCCTGGGTATGCAAGAAATAGAAGGTTTTGAGGAGGAGAGGAATTTATGTAATTAACAAATAGAGATATTTTATTGTTTTTTTCTGAAGTGTCACAAAATCAGAAAACAAATGGAGGAAACAGTCATTGTGACATCTTGTCAGTTCTACTCTGCCTTCAGTTCTACTCTGCCTTTCCTCGACCCTCATAATCTGCGCTGAAATGCGGCTATCTGCAGATCTGTAAGGTATGAATCATCTCACACATTGCCGAGGTGAAACCTGACAACTATTTAACAGCACCGCTGTAACACTATGGAACATTTTAAGACAGGAAATTAAGAATACCTGAGCCAACTAAAGCCACAGGGGGAAGTTTAGATGGACAGAATTTAATTACTTGTGCTGGAATTTGGCCAGGACACCAAAATTTACACCCCAACCCTCCTGTAAAGTGCCATCAGACCTTTAATACTAGCAACTGGTCAAAACATCAGCTTTAGATCTGCTCCAAATGAGAACAGCACTAAAAGTCGTCTAAGACCTGCTGAGGCATTCGTTTAATACTGACTGACAGGAAAGACTACAACATCCTGAGCCAAGCAAACCAGCTATAGTACAACAAGAAAAATACCTTTCCTAGCAGCACTGGAGGCTTTTCTTCTCTAGAGGTAGCTTAATAGTCTTAATATTTTTAGGAAAATTCTCTGCATTTTCAGAAATGCATCAAGTGATTTGGCAATCTCCCTCCCCTCTCTCTCCCCCCCCCCAGATGCGCAACACCCCC
>JBCJKH010073185.1:0-12122 GCA_039877255.1 Loriculus beryllinus | reverse complement strand
TAAACCTCCCCTGTTTAAGTTTGAACCCATTACCCCTTGTCCTGTCACTACAGTCCCTAATGAAGAGTCCCTCCCCAACATTTCTATAGTCCATTTGTGGAGATGCTCAAAACTTGACCGGAAGCAGTCTTGGGCAACCAGCTCCAGCTGACTGCTTGAGCCAGGGGCTTGGACTAGATAATCCAATAGGTTACTTCCCACCTAAAGAATTCTGTGTAAATGTGTACAAAATATTTCATGATTATTATTTTAAATTATTTAATGTTAGCTCTGACTACTAAGTTAAAGTCCCAGTACAGGAACAAATTAACAAGTCAAACAGAATCCAAAACCAGCCAAAGCAAACAACAGCCAACAGTAGTTCAGTCTGTGGAGAAGCCTGGAATTTCCAAACTGCTTAACTAACTCGTTTCAAAGTCATCCAAAACTTATGAAACTCTTCAATACATTCACAGAATTTATTCCTAGTGCCTCTTCTTTGTACATACATTTAGTCCAATTATACAGGTCCAGTATGAATATAAATTAAATTTCAAAACACCATCAAATCTATGCACCGCTCCCTCATGAAGAGGTGAGAGAAGTGAAAAATCTACCCTTTACCGATTCAGCCAGTAATTGATTCAACCAGTAATACTGATTCAGTTCTTTGTCTCAGTATAGGTGAATTCTCAAGACATGATTTTATGGGTGAGAATGTGAGAAAAGCTTTAATAAAAACTACTGCCTCATTACTATTTCCAGTAAATTCACAGGATAGAGTACTAATTGAACCCTTATGCTCTGTTGAAAGACTTCCTTTTTTCATAATACAAATGCTGAAAGTGTTTCAATAAGGGTATTTAACATATTTTTTAAGGAATCTTTATCCCATTATTGCACATGAGACATGTTTTACGATATGTTAGTGTTTAGAGCATGAAGAAGAGACTTTTCACTTCTTCCAAAGCAACGTAAGGGACATCTTGAAAGCAGAGCGTAACAGACAGGAAATGTTTATGAGTTAGGGGAGCGTGTGCTACCAGAGCCAACTTAAATAAGAGGTATCAGATGTCTGGTGATGAAAATCTTTGTGTAAGGTGAAATGGGCTACATTCTGTTCCTTTGATTCTGAAGATGAGATGGATTTGAAAAACCTACCTGGCTCCTTGATACAAGGCCTCGCCACATGAGATAATCTCCAGCACATTACTATTGGCAAGCAGATCTTTCACCCTTTTTTCTCCATGCATTACAGAAAATATTAAATCAGTTTGGTGTCCATAAAAACTTTTGATCCTAGGAATAGCCTAGGGTACTGTCATTATCTTCAGGAGAACCATTTGTAGATCTTCAGTAGGTAGCACTAATTTAATTTCTTTGCTAGAGAAAAAGTGGCTGATTTTCTAGATCAATATTTGATTGAATATGTTTGAAATGTCAGCAGATAAAGGCCCCTTTTCTGGCCCAAAGAGTTTTTGAACCACAGAGGTACACTGTTCTAGCTCCCCTGGGATCTGACTGCAAGGAGGTCTCAAAGATCTGTTAGAAACCTTCCTGCTGTTCCTTGTGTTCTTCCAGCAAGACTTTCTAAAGGTTGAGATGAGAAGAAAGAAGATCAAGAACCAAAATGTCTTTATATCCATTTTTTAATCTTTCCTGGTGCTCCTCTTAACTAAAAATAATCGTTTATAACACCAGTTTACAAAAAAACTCTTGTAATAGGATCATGTGAAAGGAAGAAAAAAATGAGTGAGGGCCAATCCTTCAGATTTGACTTAAGAAGATGCTCCAACAACTTTTGCAAGCCATTGACATCTGAAGGTCTTTTTCTCTTTCATGACACTAATTAAAGCAGAATATCAATGTATTATCATCTTGAAAGTGATCTGTTAAAGAGATACGCTCAAGGCTGAAAAACCAGGGCAATGGACACATGTTTTAGAACTTCAGAAGTAAAGTTGCCCAGTTATGTGAGATAACTACAGGAAAGCATAAAAGTGAAAAGATATTCTTAAACAATGATAAGAGATGGTGTTGGAAAAAATGGCATGATGTGAGAGCCTGCGTCAATATATTCCATATAAATCATGCCAAATACATGGACATCCCCCTCCCTTTGCCTTGTACAGAACAGTGCTCAGGTTCATGCTGCTCAAACAGAGGTTTCTTTAAATCTTCAGGACCTAGACATGCATTTCTCAGAATGAGACAATGAAATATGAAATGAAATTTTTTTGTAAATTTGGGATAAGAAATGCATCTAAATAGTAAACCATATTGCCTGTCTTGACTACATGTGTAGCTTGATGTCACATGATTAACAGTATATATACTTCTATTTGGTAAGATCCATTCATCTTAACATTAAAAACTAAGAGAAAATTGATTATTTACTTCATAATACTTAAAGCTTTCATTTTATTTTTCAAAGCAAGCTTCTTTAACTTGCTAATAATGCATATGCTTGCTTTTTCAATATGCAAACCAGAAAGAACTGTATCAAAGACAGTGAAAGCATGTGGTACCCTATCAGTTCAGATGATAGCAGTTGTTACTCATCTGCTACAGTGTCTAATATCAGTTTTCTGCCACCTTTATAAATATTGTATTATTTGCAGGGATCCAAAGTCCCCTACTTTAAAAATGCCTTTTCAATTAGCTTGTATTTGAGCAATATCGTATACTACTTTATTTCACTGTGAAGTAAAACAGATCCTTCTAAGCCAAAGATGTGTAAGATACACCAGTAGCTGTTTTGTATGTCATTTCAGTGACCCTGGGAAAGACTTTCAGTCTTTTCATTTCTTTTAGAAGCAGCAAAAATGCACCAACATTTCTGTTAATCTCTTGGGAAATACAGAAAAAATAATCACTCCCACTCTTGTATTTACCATGTAATTTAGAAAGATGCTCTGTAACTCCAGTGCCTTGTATGTATATAGAATATTGGCTGCCTATTACTTCATAAAAAAACAAAATTAGCAGCTTTGCCACCCACTATTTGTGCATCATACCTAAATGACTAGATTATCTCAAAAACACCTCATCCAGTTGCTGTACCAGGTTCTGCTAACCGAAACCATAAGCCTCCAGCAGCGAAGTCAGATACCCAATAGGCTCTGCATGGATCAAAGTAAGCCAAACAAAATCTATGTTTTGTACCTGCTTCCAATACGTTTGGGAAGCACTGTTAATGAAAAATGAGGTTGATGTACCTATTGCACACTTTTGGATTATTGTTCACCACCATCAATCTGAAACCTAATGAAACAGAGACCACCTACAGTGGAGGGATATTGTGTCCATCTGACAAACTGCATCCAATTTGCTAACTGATGGGATGCCATAAGCTGCCACTGGTCATATGATTTTCAGCTTCTGATTGGTCATACATTAAGCATTAGTAATGGGGCAATGCCATTTCCACTATCATTCTCTGGCAAGAGTAAAAGTATTACACAGTGCACTATAATTCTGTGGTAACGATAGCATGCGATGTGCTGTTTTCTTCCCACTACGGACACAAAAATCATAGGAGACTTGGCTCTTCCACACTGTCTTTATGGAATTAACAAAGAAATATGCTTGCTATGACATATATTGAACCTGCTCAGTGCATTTCTGGGTAACTTTATGGGCACATGTGTTATGTATGTCACAACCAAACTCTGCAGGAAGAGATAAAATAGTGCACACATCACCCAATGGGTATAAACAATGGGCAACCTAAGCTCCAACCTGCACGCTGCAAAGTAGTTTTCCCAAAGAAAAATGCTGACTCTCTAAATGGAAGATGCTTTTGTTTCTGCACCTGTTCTGCTCAGTATCTTGTTAGGCTGCTTCTGCTTCTCCTATATGTCATACTAATAGGGAGAAGCAAAACAGGGAGAAATTATGATGGATATTAGTTGATCCTCTTGTTATTGCTAGATGTGATTATTGCTTTTTCCTGCTTGGGCTCCCTCACTGTAATCCTAACACAGTGCAGCTTATTAAAAAGCTCTGCTGTTTAAGTTTTAGTAGCATAATAACCACTTCTCTCTTTATGGTTGTTCTGAAGTCAATTCACTGGCCACCTGTCAGTGTGTGGAAATAAATGTTAGGTTTTCCTAATGACTATTAAGGTTTTTCATGGATTTTTCTCCCATTGTATCTCTCTGAACTTGTCCAGTGCAGTGTTCCTGCTTGTGATTTATGCTTAGCAGGTGTTTGTTTGCTATGGGTTTCTAAATGCTGGCTTCCTACTGTAAGAAAGGAATAGGAAGGTGGGAATGGGTTGATTGTATTCTGTATATTGTTCCACCACTACGAAATGGATTTCCAGCTGACACTCTATGTGCTGCTATGTATTAAGCCACAAAACCCTGTCTATATCAGCAATATACCAAGTAATGCAAGGGAATTCACAGTTAAGTCTGAAGCTCCATTATTAACTTGCTCTGTTGTGCCTGGGTATTGCTGTACATATTGTTTTGAT
The DNA here is from genome assembly GCA_039877255.1 of Loriculus beryllinus. Classification (NCBI taxonomy): domain Eukaryota; kingdom Metazoa; phylum Chordata; class Aves; order Psittaciformes; family Psittacidae; genus Loriculus; species Loriculus beryllinus. Next base: position 7,663 of record JBCJKH010073185.1, on the reverse strand, counting down.
ATATACCAAGAACACTGCAATAGGTAAACAAAAGCAGGTGAGTTCACAATACAACTTCAGTCTTCACTATGAGATACTGTGCCCTGATGTTTTAACCAGACCTCTTCTATTCCCCGAATTTTATCTTTTGCTATTTCAGTTTTTCAAGTTTATAATGTTTGTTGAGGCTGTGTCATCCAGTAAAAAAATATCCTTGAGATCTCATGTGTAAGTACGTAATACGGTTATCTAAACATATTTTTATCTAAACATTTCTTTTAAAAGACATTATTCACGTAATAGTTAGGCTCTACAATGTTAAAACCCACTGCAATTAGCTAGATTAGAGCATCCTAATTTTACAATGTATATTACTTGCCTGATAAACTGTAAAAGCTCTTGTCAGGGGCATTACAGCATTTTTTATCAATACTTTTTGCCCTGCCTCTAATAGACATTTACTTCAGAGAGGATAACTACTGCTCTGAAGCTGTGGATTGTTAAGCATTGAGATTGTTTTCAATACTATACCTATACAAATGACAGAATACTGTAGAAATCAAACCTTTCCTTAGACTGAAAAAGCTTTTGAGACTGTTTCTGTCACCCACATAATCATTATCCAAAGCCTCCCAAGTCGGCAGCAAAAAAAATTATTATCTTCAGTGGGTTTGGATTAGTCTGCATTTTAATATGCCTTCAAAGATGGGGTTTATACATGCATGGCTCCTCTTTTTCCCCAAAGACAGTTCCTACTTTGTCTATGAGTCACACTTTATTTGTTACTCCATTGTATTTTGGTCACTTCTTTCCTCCAAGTCTTCTTTTTCCCAGCACTGGGGACTGAGCATGATTTAGGAATTCCTTTTATTAATTCATTCTCATCTTATCACTCATGTTACCCAAGTAGTCACTGGCATGATACGTAGTTGACTTTTACGATTTTATAAAGTTTTGGCTTTTTTCCTGGCGACTTATAATAGCACTGTTAAGCCATAAAGGGAAAACAAGATAGAGCTCAGCCTTCTGGAAAATATATGAACCAAGACAACACAAGATACTGCAAAAACTTACAACTGGTTATCACAGTAAGTACTGTAGGCTGGCTCTGATCTACCTTAGAATCATGATTATAGAGGTTTAAACCAGCATTTCCCTTGAAATTAGAGCCTAACTATAAAAAATGGTACTGTAACAACAAACCCATTAAACTTCATGGTGCTTGTAGGACTCTACCCCAAATTTATATTTAAACTAAGATAATCTTGTATCTACCCTTTGTAGGATACTAGTTACTGGTCTTCATTCTTCAGCCATCCAGTGGATTTGGGAAGTTTCAATGCATACAATTTTATTTATCTTATAACTTCCCTTCATATCATGGAGATATACACTAGAGCTAAGTATGGCTGTCATTTGCCAACAAAGGCTGTTATTTTTGTTGTTATGTGTCTGCATGCTGTTTTGACAATAACTCTTCTGTTTCCTTGTCTCCTCTACTTAAACTTCATAGCACGAACTAGATAATTTAGAAGATCTTCTGAAGACCACTACTTATCAATATCCCTGCTAGCTCCATCTTGTAACTCGCCTTCGAGGAAGGTGTCATTTGATTCATTCCTTTATTGGGATATTTACTACTCTATAACAGGAGCTCCCAGTCAATGCTCTGGGCTCCACTGACAACCTTTTAAAAATATGCACATAAATAAATAGGATTTCCAGTTGCCACAAGATCCATCAGAGAGCACAGCAACAAAATAGATATAACAAAAATAATTTGTCCCTACAAAGTGACTGATCATTCCAATGACCCCAGTGGAACAGAACCTGTATATCATTACCATAGCACCATCACCAATCCTTTCCACCTCTATTGTTATAGGGTAGGGAGAAAGAATGAGCTGAAGGTGAGAAAACATGATTTTATAAACTGAAGGAAAGCACCTTGTAACAGCTGTAAGAGGGATGCTTCTAATATCTGTAAGACAATGTAAAAGAAAGTAATCTGGATGCAAGAGATCCCGATTACTACTTTAATCATCAGTCTTAAATTGGTACATCAATTTCTGTGGATTTCTCCATAATGTTATTGGTTTAAAAAGAACACAGCCAAGCTTATAATAGGCTTAGTTGGCATTATAAGAATATAACACAGCTACCTGCCAAACAGAATCACATACACATATGTGGTTTTGTGAAATCTGAATTCTGGTATTGTACCACAGTGGAATCCTATTTTTCTCATAAAGTCTGCAACAAAGCTGTAGAGCTCTTGAGAAAGGAAGTTTTTTATACAGCCTTCGAATCACCTTCCTTTTAAAATGCTGCTAAGTGTGAAATTAGTGTTGTCCCTTGAAGTGCATGAGAATAATTGTCAGTAATTGAACACAGTTTGGGGGCTAATTATATAAAAATTGATATTAAAAGAATACAACAGGACTGATTGAGTTTTGCAGTTCATATTTAGTTTTCAAATTACTAGAGTTGAAAGGCTGTGGTAAGAAACAATAAAAATCCATTCCAAGCTGCTAAAGCAAATTAAAGTTTACTAGTCCTCTGAAAGGTGAATGATCCAAGTGAGGTAATGCAAGGAGGACAGTTAAAATGTTCTTGACATTTACCATAGATTTAAAATATCAGCTGGTTTAGGATGCCATATGTTGAACACATTTAATTGTTCCACTGAATTTCTGTTTAAATGATTGCGATTTCTGTTTTCATTTGTCCCTAAAAGGAGGAAAACTCACAATGTCATGGAAGAAATGCCTTCTTTAGGTGCATCAACTCCAGAATTTTGTGGAGGATCCAATAAGAGTCAGTACACACTGAGATGTGAGAGGAGCACAGCCTGAAGATGTGTTTTGGGGAGAATTTTTAACCACCACTTGTTCTAATTATATAGTATCAGAAATAAATGGGATCTTCACAAAAGCAAAGCAAGGAACTTACCACTTTTCCTCATGCTGGAAGGAATTTCGCAACCCCAGAAGCAGTTGAAGCACTTCCAAATTTTCCTGGAAGAAGAATTGTGAAAAAATAAGACAGAAGGGAAAGAAATTATCTACATTGTATGTTGCTTGTCATAGGCTCAGAGGGTTTCAAAATCTATTGTATATTGCCATGCAACCAGAAACAGCTGGAAATTGCTGAACAATTAGGGGAAAAAAGTCAAAAAACCACTTATCTATCCTTGAAAGTTACTGGTACAGAAACATGTCCTTTTTCAATGAGCAGCATGGAGAGACCACTAAGTGATATATCAAACATGCACATGACAGTGCAGAATGTTTTAGCTGTGAATAGCCAAGTAACATTCTAAAGTCTGGATCAAAACAATTGAATTCAGGGATTTTAACTGAATTTGAATTGAATTCAGTCTTTTTCTAAACTGAAGCTTGTAAGTATTGTGAGGAATCATTGAATGATAGGGTGGTTTTGGCTGGAAAGGAACTTAAGTCCATCTAGTTCCAATCCCCTGCCATGGACAGGGATGCCTCACACTAGACCATGTCACCCAAGGCTCTGTCCAACATAGCCTGGAACATGATACCCTTTACCGCTTTGTTTAGTTTCCTAGAAAAATGTTACTCCTTCTTTATCAAAAAAATCTGGAGAAGGTTTGTAAGAATGATCACTGATGTTCTTCTCTCAATGAAAAATGGTATCTCTAGGAAAAAAGTATTATAATAACAATTTGAGATAAACACAGGCTAGCCAAGTATAAAATAAATATCCTTGTAAAATATTTACAAAAAAAACCGTACATTTCAGTTTCCATGTAATTGTTTGGAATATCTTGCTATAACTAGTCATAATTTTACATACTTACTGTGTCATGTAATTTGGATGTTACAAAACCAGTGAATATTTACATTAATAACAAAAATATTTCTAAATGAAACAGCAAGTTTGAGAAAAAATAACTGAAATGTATCTGAGTGGAAAGATCTGTTTCAACAAAGTTCAATACTAAACAATTAAAAAAATCCAAAGAAAATTAACTACACCACGATGAAGAGATATGAGGGAAGACTGGATATAATGTTTGCAACCTTTAAATGATCAAAAATAAGGAATCAGCCTTTGATGAATCATGAGATTATTTTGGGTGGTGAGGCACTGGAATGGGTTGCCCAAAGAAGAAATAAACGCTCCACCCCTGGCAGTGTTCAAGGCCAGGTTGGACAGAGCCTTGAGCAACATGGTCCAGTGGAAGGTGTCTCTGCCTAGGTTGGAAATGAGTGATCTTAAGGCCCTTTCCAAACCTAACCACTCTATGACTCTACCATGAAAGTCATTGCTTTAAGGAAAAAACTTCTTCTGTTTTACTATTAGTATAGAGATCGCAGACTTTGTGCTTCCAAGTCTCTGATGAGAGCCACTATTGATTTAAGCTGCTCTCAGCAGCTGGGCCTTTTAAATAGCAGCTATGGTATCTAGTCACATCTCAAAAACTTTCAGCTTTGGCTGGATATTAGTTATACCACGAGAGCTTCCATGCTGCAAAACTGGTTTATGTCCAGACAAAATGTAATATTTGCAAAACCAAATCGCATGCCTCGGCATACACGCTCAAGAGAACAAAGTTTAGATGGTCATGAAGGAACTGAGTTAATTACTCTGGTTCTGTACAAATGTTCAAACCCGGACTTTCTCAGTAATAGTTTATGACACCAGAAATAAAGGCAACATGCAAGAGTTTTGCAAATTGTGTGAAATATAATAGCGTAACAACATATGCAAAAAAACCTAACAGTCACCCAATGCTCAAATGCTGAAGTACTAAATATGGTTCATTAGAGAGCAATTAAAACACTATACCAAACTTCTTTCTGCACAGGAGATGCCACTGGCTAAAGTTATAAGCAGTGGAAGAGGAAACATGCTCAGATATAACAGCCAACTACAAATGTATATGATTAAACAAATTTGTCCACTGAAACGAATGTACAAACTACAGTTAATGAGTCTGATGAAGTTTTTAATGAACTGGGATACATTAAATACATATCACATTGCTATAGGCCCCAGTGTGCTTTCTGGAATAGATGTGCCACATAAAACCCAATTAACTCTCAGAAACAGAATACAAACTGAACTTCACCAGATGGCTGAATCATTTGGAGTTAATTCAGATGTTACTGAGTGGGTTAATAGTATGGTCACTGTACTAATATAACAAAACAAGTTATGAGAACTTTAGATAAAGCCATGAGTAAGGCAATCTAACCTAGTAGGGGACCTAACATAGTTCCCTGAAAGAACTGGTGAAGAGGTCACATCCAGACTTCAAAATGCAAGAGAGCTTTTAGTTTGGGATGTCAGCCAACAAGCCTGGCAATTCTAACTCTATAAAGAATTTGTTACTTCAAGTCTTTTCAGAAGAGGCTTGCAAGAATGAGTATATTTCACAATTCCATCAGCACCTGATTTTAAGAGTGTCTTGTCACAGATTTTGAAGAGTGTGGACAGCATGGAATCAAGTAAATACTACTGACCTGCTGGGAAGTCATGAAGATCAGCTCCCAAACAGAATGTTTAATTTCTACAAAGATGAAAGAACATTAGACTGAACAGAAACACATTTCTTGGTCAGCTTGTAAGAATCTAGTTCTATAGAAGAAAAGAGCAACGAAAAGCCAGACTTGATCCTGTAAAAATGGATTTAAGTGAATGACTGGAATATCCCTAAACAAGGGGGCCTGGCATATATTCATGGGCTTGTTTCCATATGTGAACATACTCATAAATTCTTATGGCTAAGTACTTCCTTCAAGCAATACATAATGACAGCAGGTTGAATGGCCAAAGAAAAGCCTTTGGAATACAGGAAACATTATCCTGCCAAGTAGTGGAATATTTTGACATGAAGCAAGGTCCACAATCTCAACTGTGATATGGACTATTTTATTATTTAGGAACGTGTGCTTCTAACCCTATACAACATAATAGAATGCTCGCACTTCTTTCAATTCAGAAACAGTCTCTTATCTAATGCCTATGAAATCAGGATTATTTAGAAATAAAACCATCCCATACACAAATGATTGTTTTCATAAATCCTGCTGCCTTTGCCAAAACCTTATTTTGTGCTAACAACTCTGTTTTGAAAAACAGATGAATTATTTTGCTTTTTCTAACTATTACTGCCATTTTAAAACATGCATAACCAAGCTTTGAATGTTCTATAGCTAGCAGGAATCTTCACTGCTGTGAATGTTGCCTTCTCTTTAGCTGCCTTCAAAATTCAAGTCCAAGGTCAATCTGAAAACAGATTTTCATTAAAAATAATTCTTCCTTACAAACAACTCACACATATTTCTGAGTAGTACAACATAACCAGAACATTACCCAGTTTTACCAGAAAGAAATCTTTCAAACTTTCAATAGCTTCAAGGCCATGTAGTTTGAAGAAGGAAACTTCAAAGCTCAGCCTCAAATCCTAGTTCTTCTATGACTGCACTCTTAGTAAAGCCTCTCCCTATTTTCTTTGTGATCTTTCATGACTTAATTAGAAACATCTTTCAAAGGCACTTCTTTTATTTTTTACTATAGTAGTATAACATCTGCATTTTCAGCAATATGCTATTTAATCACATTGGGTTATAAAGTGAAATTCTTAGTACTTAATGTAATATCTTGTGGAACCCATACATTTGGTCTTTTAGTGTCCCTGACTCATCATCTTATATTCTTTCATCAACATTTTAATAGCCACTCTTAAAAATGTAATTTGATGGATAATTCTCTAAACCTGTTTCAGTTTTGTTGTTTCTTTAAAAAGAAACTTCTCTTGCACATGTTTTCTTTCTGTGATTACTGCACCTGAAACTAATTCCAAGCATTCAAACATACAGACTTAAAACTAGGGCCAGCAGACACTCATAAAATTCCACTAGGTTGTGTTCTTCAGGAATCTGATTCCTAGATAAGAAAATTCTGACAGTGTCAAGACTGTCACTTCCAGTTTTGACTGAAACTTGTTTGTGATGCATCTAATGTAAGGTGTGCAGAGTTGTTAAGAGTTTAGACACCTAAATTCTAACTCTCTGTTCAGTCCCTATGTACTTGCTGTGTTGGATCGAGCACTTACTGTCTGCAGTTAGTCCTCTTTTCCAGTGTAATTTAAGTCAGGGACTCTCAAAATCAACTGACTGTGGCTGTTCTGTAGCAGACTAACTGGGTAGAGCATTTACTTAGTTACTTAATTTCCTTCTTGTTAATTTGATGAAAATAAAACTCCATACAATAAAGTGGGGTATCTATGAATTTCAGGGAATTTTGGATCAAAGCTTCCCTGAGCATAGCACCTATTTAAAACCATACCTGACCAGGACAGCTCCAAAATACATAGTTATGTTAAATGTGTAAATATTTTTCCGAATGACTCTTTTTTCTCAAATGTGTGGGTTGAATGGTCATGCTTACTTCAACTGGACTAGTTACTGTAAGCAAGCTACCTATGAGACTATCTGTTCCTTTCTTTAACAATTCATAAGTAGTTATCACAGAAAAAAAGGGACTAGACTGACAGTGAAAGCCCAAAAACAGACTTCCACTACAACATCCTTAGTGGTGTTCAAAGCCAGGTTGGAGAGAGCCTTGGGTGACATGGTTTAGTGTGAGGTGTCCCTGCCCATGGCAGGGGGGTTGGAACTGGATGATCTTAAAGTCCTTTCCA
>JBCJKH010073184.1:0-12963 GCA_039877255.1 Loriculus beryllinus | reverse complement strand
GCTGATGACTTGTGTCAAGGACAGCTTTCTCTGTGATCCTTTCTGGTTTTGTTAACTGCCTTCTATAGCAACACTACTTCTAAGCCGCTTTAATGCATTTTGGCTTTATGTTATTCAAAATGTTGTCTGTGAGAAACACGTGCAGATGTGTTTTGTTTGACTTCGGGATCATGAGTGTTGTTTATTCCCAAGCAAAGACCAAGGTATTTCAGGAGTTAATAGAGGTCTAGGCTCCTTACTTTATGTACCTAGTGGGAGCCACTAAGAGATTGAGTAAAAAGAAAGTATTCTTATAGATACCAAATAAACAGCTAAGCCTGGTGACTTCACTGGGGTCAGTCTTGCACTTTATATACCAAAAGCAAGTGGTCAGGAATTTGGTGTGGTTTGCTGGATTTTGTTGGGGTTATCTTGTTGGGATGAGCCAAAAGAGCTGTGTGTGATATTAATTCTATTATCTGAGTATGACAAATTGCAAGAATGACCTGAGGATTTTCTGAATTTATTGTAGTTTGTTTCCTCTGCCACTAACAACTTACTGTGTGGGACAGAGCTTGGATGTTCAGCTGTTTAACACCCATATTAGCTGAACAGCTCCATATTAGAGCTTTGGAGTATTGGTTGGTTTTTCGGTTTATTTCTGCACTAAAGATTTGCTTGTGTGAATGAATGAAGCTCTGTTGATTTTGATTCAGTTGCCTACATATACACCGGCCAAAAACTTAGCACATAAAACCAGTATGAGTACCGTGGTTTGTTTTCTTTTTCTCACAAGGTAACAATTCTTTATCTAAACCACTGAGGTGACGTACAGCAGTCTGTTCATTGACAGTGAATCACATTGGAGCAGAAAGGAAAAGGTTGGCATAAGTTTCTCATTCTGGAAAATTCCGTTGACCTCAGATATAGCAGCAATTTTTAGAAGTGCTTTATTATAAGTTTCCATTGTTGGAAGCTCTGTTGTCTTACAGCCTGATGTAGAGGCTCTTGGTATCAATATTCCTTCAGTTACTTTGAATCAGTTTGGCTCAGACTTTCATAAAATTCTTTCTTTAGGAAGGGCCTGCTCCTGTTTTGTAGAGTTCTGAGTAAGTTATTTAGCCTGTGAAAAGATGTGGTTCAACAAAACAATGCAACTCATGTTTAATACAGGCTTAAGGTGGTTAAAACTGCTTCAGAGTCTCTTGAGGTACAAATCAAAGCTGGAAGTGCAATATATGGCGCAGATAATTTCAAAAGGAAGACTTTATCTTTTGGGTTTGGATGCCTAAATTGATGAGGTCTGGCAGTAAGGAGGCAGTGACCCTCCTAAATAGCAGCTCAGATGCGAGGTCATTTTCTCTTGTCTTTCCTTGGCCAGTTTACTGAAAAAAAAACCAAGAGGCACGTGAATTTTGTGGCATCTTATATTTATAGTCTATGTGCTTTATTTAATCTTAGTGTTATCTGTCTTCTTTAAGTCTTTTCCATTAGCCATCTCAAATCTTCCTTTCTTATTTTGCAACAGGGAAAGGACAATGAGGATAAGGCTCTGGAAACTGCAAAGCTATCATCTAATTCTGGACTTGTCTTAGTTGTCATTTTCCTTGAGCACCTCTGTTTTTTGTACGCCGATGCACCTTTGTCATAGAGCAACACTCTCATCAGAACTTTGTAACACCCAGATACATATTAACAAGGCATCTGAAGTTGACCTTTTGTCTGGGAGGGAGATTGCTAATGCTGTTGGCAGTGATTTGTGAAGTTTGCTTTCCTCAGTGAATTTAGGATCAGTTTAGTATTTAAGCTTACTTCTAAATCATGCATTGAATTTCTTTGCTTTTTCCTTAGACTATAGATATGGGTGAGCATTAATGCATCAGTCATATTTCCTTCAGTGATTATACTGCTTTGTATCCATTGCATTCACCTTCTAGAAATGCTTTGGCAGCAGAACTGACTATGCAAAAATATATAAGAAAGAATAGACATCATAAATGCACTATCAATTTGGCTGATGCAGTTCAACGTTTGAAGTTGTGTTTGTGACCCCCTGTTCATCTCTGGCAATTTAAATATACATATGCAGTGTCCTTCTTCAAAGTGTGCAGGACAATAAGTAGGCTCTAATGTTATTAGCATAGTAAATCTTTACTAAAAGAGGTTTCTCATATATTGCAGGTTCATGCCGCTGCTGTTCTCTTTTAGATATTAAGTTTAGATGTGTGCAAAATTTCTTGAAGTTTGCTGCAAGTCACAGCAGCAAACTTCAATCATTTCTTTTCTTTTTTTATTATATATATTTTATAAGTGTGCTGTCTTATCCCTTCTGGGACTACTTAAAATAACATAAATAACTGCATGTTGAACCTTTGTCCCTGCTGGTGCAGTAGCATCACATTGTTTAGGGCACTTCTTTAGCAAGGCAATGCAGGATGCTGTAGTTTGTAACTTATCTCTGTAGAAGGTTGGGGGAAAAGGATCTTGAAGACACTTTGGGGAAACAAATTTGATTTATGTGTTTTGTTTGAGTGTAGTAAAGAAGTATACATCTCATTCCCAGCTCCAGAAGAATGGCACAGTCATTGCCTGCCAACTGAATGCATTTCTGAAAGGAAACTACTCAAGATTTTGTTTGGAATGGTTTTGGGGGTGTTTTTAAGCCTGTTGGGCTTATTCCTAATTTATTTGTTATACTTTAGCTAGCATTGTATTAAAAAAGAATAATATCACTGTTTCCTGTGAATTAGCGTGATGGTTTCGATCAGCTCAGGCTTAATGACGTGTTTTTCTTCATTCATAGTCACAGTTGTTGACCTGAAAAAGAGGGACTTGTGTGTATGTCCTTTTTCTTACTGTGACTGCAAGACCGCTGTAGATGTTCAGGTGGGAGGTAGAAGTGTGTGTTACACAATAGTAGATAGTGGATTTCAGTGGATTTGGTGATTTCATGGCAAAGTCTTCAGAATTACGGAGAATGAAGAAACAATGCTCTGTTTAGAGACAAACCCGCTCTGATTTAGGCTGAAGATGTTTGAGCTTTGGTTGGGAAAGCCAAGTGCATTTCCCATTTTCACTTTTCTTCTGTGTGGAGAGGTCAGATGTAAGTTCAGTCTCTGCTCCTTTGGGAGCTGCAGTGATTTCTTTTTCTACAATCACTTAGGAGCTGTTGACATTTCCTCAGCAGAATCTAGAAAAAGTAGGATATGAAAGTGGGGCATAGGTTTGCATCAGGGTACCGAGTACTTCCCTTACATCTCTGTGGAAGAACTTTTCCTCTTTCCAAACATGGTCTAGCCACATGTTTCCACAGCCAGTCACTTAAGAGCTTTTTCTAGGTCTAGAGGTGCTTCTGGTTCTCACATCGTACATTATTTTCTCTTTGGAAACCACTGCCAGATTCACAGTTGTGTTTGAAATCATAGTGCAAGTGTATCTCTTGTGTGTGATCTCTCTGAAGTGCTAAATGTTTCCAGATGCTGAGGGAAACAGTAGAAAGAAGAATCTGGCACCACAGCCGAGTTCCAAACATATGTGTTCTGAGAAACCAATATTGTGATGACATGAATGTTAAACTGTTTCTGGGATATCTTCCAGTTTGCTCACTGTTTGAAAGGAACAAATTGTCCCTGGGTCCACCAGGGACTGAGAAGCAGCCATTCATTTACTTGTATTAAACCAACTGTGTTTTCAGAATGTTGTTTCAGTCTATCGGGAGTGCTGTAGCACAGGTTTATTTGGTTTAGAAAAGACATTCTGCATTCATGCCAGGAGCAGCTGAGAGCGAATCTGAGTGGGAAGACTGACACACTGCACTTTTTGGGGGGTAATATGTGGCATATTTGGGCATTCTGAGAGAAACATTGTAGTAGTAATATATCCAAACATAAATAAGTGTAATGAATGCTTTTCCAAAGTAGCCTGTAAAAGTTAGGCCATTTACAGTTGGCAGGTTTCATCACCTTCAGTCCTTTGGAAAATCCTACCCAAATCACGTGAAAATACATGCTCATCTAACTGAGATTCCCAGACTTTTCCTCATTTAGAAATGGAAGTTGGGAAAAGATCCTGTTGTGAGTATCCATACCAAGCAAGCGGTCTTTTTGTGCACAGTGGTTCTTGAAAAGTATTCAAGCAGTAACACTTACCAGAGTTTATGCTTCCAAGACTTGCATGGAGACTTTCGTGTATGGTAAGGCAAGAGGCCAAAAGCCTTCATTAGCTGTGAAGGTTGTGTATGGCTACTTGGCAATGCACACTGAATGCAGTCAATTTCTTTTTTGGTACGATTAGAGAGTAATGTTTAGAGAGTAAAGGCGGATAAATCTTCTTTGGACGCTTGTTGGCAAAACACTGTGAAGTGTTGAAACTGTTGGTTAGCTTTTCTTTGACTTCATTAAATCTAGGCCTATCTGCTTTAAATTAGGATGGACTGTGTGTGGGTGATGAGCTGGCATGCCGTCCTGGGTGTCAGTTTGTATAGGACAATAAATCACAAACCTACAAGGAGACAGAGTCTTAGTTTTTAACAAAACTCCCACAAGCAAAGCCCAAACAGCAACACCTTCCCAAGTGATGCTTTCTTTGGGTAAATATTTTTTGGGAGAATGCAGTAAAATGAATCCCAAACATTAAGAGCCATTTTCAGTCTCGGAGGGATTTTTAATCTGCCAACTTTCTGTCGGAGTTTAAGCTGAGCTCCAAATGAGTATGAATTCCAGTTCATTGCCCACTGATATTAGGCCATAAAACTTATCAAAATGGATTTTATTGACATGTTTGAAAGTTAACTCTCTCCTGTGCTCCTGTGCTGAAAGTGCAGGCTGGCATACTTATCTTGTCAAAATCTCTCATGTATAACCTTTAGCAATGTGAACAAGTATTGATGTCTTGGGCTACAAATAAATTGCATTTGTCATGTTCTGTATCTTGATGCTTTTCAGTAGATCAGCAAGGAAGTAATAAACTCATGTGTAATACCAAGACACTTAGGTGGTGTTTATCATTATGTTGTATGTGCAGCCATAGGCACTTAAGACAGATGCTGTGATCCTACTCATGTCAACAATTGTTTCCTTGACTTCATCAGTTTCAGAAAGAAGAAGTGTCATCCTCTGCTGCCTTCCCTGCCCTTGCTGATAGACCTGATTGTACTCCATTGCAGTGCAAGTGTGAGAGTTGCCCTTCCCCAGGAGGATGAGCTGTCTGTAAAGTTAATATGACAGTTTATTCCTTGTCTCTCATCCTCAAAGATGCTGTAATGGAAAACAGATATGGACAACTGCTTCAGCTGTTTCACATTCTTCATCTGAAGCTACATTTTTATAAGTAGCTCATAAAAGAGTAATAAATTCTGATTTGCTAAAAGCCATCTGCTTAATGGATTGCTTCAGAACTATTTATAATAGCAGCTATCTATGTAATTAACAGTTATAAAACATATTGCTTGAGCCTATAAGACGCATATTACCATTGTTTATTAACCCTTTGTAAGGGATGTATGACTGTATTCTGAAGTCCAGGAGAGACTGTGTTTGAACAAAGTGTAATATTGAGTTAGCAACTTTAAAATACCATTTTTCAGTTGTACCATGTTTCCAGAAATCATCTCCCTTCACCAGTGGGTGGTATCCTGGAAGGCTTACACCTTGACTTTAAATCTCATGGTTTTTACTGTGAGGGTGGTAAAATGCTGGCAAAGGTTGCCCAGAGAGATGGTGGATGTACCATCCATGGAGACACACAAGGCCAGGCTGGATGCAGTTCTGAGCAACCTGATCTAATTGAACATGTCATGGCTCATTGCAGGGGGTTTGGACTACATGAGCTTTGAAGGTCCCTTCCAACCCAAACTATTCTATGGTTGGATGATATTATCCCTTAAATTCAGAGCTTAGTGAAGGCAGGGACAGTGGTACAGCCTGAGTTTGGCCAGTGTGAGCAATGTGTTCCCTTGTGGAACATATGGGTATAAGCCTCATCTTCCATTCAATTGAAAGGACACATACTATGAGAAGGTTGAGAGGGATACAAACAAGGGGTGTTTTCTTCCGATGTCTGCATTGACTCCAGATGCATGGGGCTGAGTTTCAGGTCGGGCTTGGCAGACTTTCACCATGTCCAGCCTCACCCCTCCTGCTTGAGTGCACTCTTGCAGCTCCTCAGAGACTTGTACAGCACAGCCAACCACAAATATAGTACTATGGGGATCCACCACAGAGTCGCCACTCACTGACAAGTGTGAATATCCTGATTTAACTACTTCCATACCTTTTAGAAACAAACCAGAAAGGATATGAAGGTTCTAAATGTTGGGGGGGTTTTGTCTTTTTCAGTGGTATTCAAATGATGTCCAAGAGGTGAAATTATACGTACCAGTGAATTAGGCTGGATCGTAGAATTATAGAATAGTTAGGGTTGGAAAGGACCTTAAGATCATGTACTTCCACGCCCCTGCCATGGACAGGAACACTTCACACTGGACCGTGTCACCCAAGACTCTGTCCAAGTTGGCCTTGAGCACTTTGGTTCTTTCTACTTGAGCCTATTTTCCTAATGTTTCTTTAAAAGTCTCCCAAGGAGCCAGCAAACTAAAAATGCTTAGTTGATCTTGTGTGAAAAGCGGGAGGCTGCCAGCATTCTGCAATTCCAGAGAAGCTGGCAGGGATTTTTAATGTGACTCAAAGTGTCTAAGTGACAAATTAGTAATAAAAATGTCACTAATTAGACTGTAGTAGAACCTTGATAATCAAAACTACTTGGGTGAGACTAAATGTATTCAGATGACGGGGAGCCCAGATAATGGGAATCGGCTGAACAGAGAGACAAGCTGGCAGCTTGTTACAAAGGGAGGCTTAGAGAGATGGTGGGTGTTTTGAATAAACAAGCACCTAATAGAATTTACAGAACACAGTCCAAAAGTAGTAATGAAAGGACAGCTGGATTAAGAGTTTTAACTAGTAGGGAAAAATCAGCTCCTTTGAACAAAGGACAGAGGCCATGCTAGAGCTTCTCTCTGCAGTTTTAGTGAGACAAGTAAGCCTGAGCGGTCTGGTTTAAACCTTTTCAAATCTGCTCTGTCCTACCAAATGGATACTGTGTGCTTATGGGGCCTCTCAGGTCCCCTGTTCTGCCACCAGCACAGGTCTATGACATGGAATGTCAGTAGGAATTGGGGCTGTGGTAAGGTAAATTACCTCTTAAGAGGGTTAGGGCTAGCTTATTTCCTCAGGTAACAGGTTAGCTCTGTGGTGGGAACTGATGGCACACCTTCTGGGGAAAGGGAGGAGACACTGGGAGGTTTTCTTTATCCTTGAGGCAGCTGGTTTAGTAAATGCAGTTTAGCAGAAAATATGCTGAAAATGCTAGAAGTTGCCCTTTGCAGGAAGAAGAAAGTTTGACAGCAAGGGAGCAAGATGTCCATAGAGAGAAGAAATAATCCAATGTCAGTATCACGTGTTGTGTGGGGAAGAAAAACCTTCCCTATTTGACAGGGTAATGTCTTTTAAGTGGAGCTTTTTGATTCATTGGTGGGTAAGTTGAACTGACTGATTTACAGGGATGCTGTTACGCTTTATATCATCTTTTATGCTGGCTCTAATGTTACACTTATTCTTCCCATTCCTTCTGAGGTGGGATTGTGGGGGAAGTAGTACATTAAATACCTAATTTAGTGTTTCCATGTGTAACAGGCTTTATGGTATGAGGTGAAAGGGCATGTGGTATGGAAAAGAAAACAACCCCGGAGAACAGGGCTATGGAACACATAGGATAAAATGGGTCTGCTATGCATGAAAAAAAAGGGTGATAACAACCTTATTCCATTTTTTAAAAAGAACTCCTTTTTCCTTGCTGCTCCAGCCTTGTCACAGCATGGCTACACTAAGAACAAGTGTGATTCCCATTGTCTTTTCCAATTTACCACTGTAATTACCATAATGTGGGGTTACTGAGCTGTCCCTTCTATGCTGCACTAGGATCATTTGCGCTGATCACAAAACACATCACTGCTATGAAAGCACTGATCTAGCTGCTCTTGAAAATACCACTCTTCAACACCATTTGATTTAAGGCACCTGCATTAGCTTAACGAGGGCCCTTCACTGTGATGGGACAGGCATCTCCAAGTGAGTGGGAGTGCCTATCTTAGTGTCCTGACCCAACTCACCCCTGGACTAGTCTCCTATCTTGTCCCTCTGATTGCTAGGCATGGATCTTTAAGATGAGTTAGGCAGGACTAATCAGGGTCTGCAGGCCTATTTGAACCTTTAGACCCCTTGATATGTCTAATCCCAGGCTTTTTTTCTGCTTACCTTCCATGTGCTGCAGAGGTTTGCCTGAGCATCCCTTTTCTGACATCCCCTCAGCCTGGTTTCTGAAGACACAGCTCTTCCTCACACAGGACCACCCCTTTACTTCATATCCTCCTTATAAATAGTTAATATCTAGATATTTCAGGCTTCCCCCTGAGAGCCTTGTGTTCACTCACCAAGAATTTACTCACAAATTAGGCATCATGCTTGAGCAATCAGGGATGCTTACACCAGAGGTGGCTGTGACTTCTGAGGTCAGAACTTCATAGCTTAGTTGATAATTAGAGGACAAGACATGATTCATATTCAAGTGGATTTATCAGGAATGTAGTCAGCTTTTCAATTAGCTAGTAGCTTCTAAATCACTATGTCAATGATGGGTATTTATTGCAGTGGGTGTTTGGTTTAGCTCTATCTTTAAGATAATGCTTACGTACTCTGGAAAGCAGAGTCTTGCTTTCAAAAATAAACAGGTTTCCCACAGTGAAATCACGAGTGGACTAATTGGGCTTCTATAGTTATCTCATTGCAGTACACGCAACCATAGTTTAGGCAACAGTAGTTATTCACGGATTTGAGTCTGCCTTACCTCCATGATGAAAGAAGTGTGTGTAGGAGGTTATTTCTGCAGCTGAATTAACTCAGTAAAACATTAAATAAGTTTGTCTATTTTACACGGGACAGCAGTGCTGGTGATTAGGAAGGTTAAGGGCTGATCATGTGAGGTAACAGATCAAGTTTACACTTGGGTTCCCTGTTGCAACAGTGTTGCAATTAAAGAATCAGTCACAGCATTTTTTTGGCCCTGTTTGAGTGGCTTCAGCAGTTTCTGAGTGGGAACACTTGGATGGGATCACAGGCGGTTTGAAGCCTGTGCAGGTATTTAGCCTAGCACCTCATATTGCTGTGTTTGTAACAGATGTCTCAGTGAAGGGTGTACACCGGGCAGCCCAAACACTTTTCCTTATATCGGAATAAGGAGTGCAGTAATTCCCTAGAAAATTCCAGACTCCAAATACATGTTTGCTTCTGAAGTCAGTGGTGCTCTGAGTAGTAAGAAACTGTATATGATGATCTTAAGGGTCTTTTCCAACCTAGTCAATTTTATGATTCTATTTCAATGGATAGAAATGGAGTTTCCATCTATGTTTTCTCTCATTGTGGCAGGGTAGTGTGAGACTCTCTATACTAGCAATCCTCATCATATCCACGTGTTGGATAGTCTTTTGTTGAGCAGCTTTCTAAAGTGCTTCTGCAGTGGGTCCAAGTAATTTCAATTACTAATCAGCTTACAGCCATGGGATATTTCTACATATATATACATATATATACATACATATATATACATATATATATATACATATATATATATACATATATATATATATATAAGCCATCAACAAATAAGAAACCAGGTAAAATTCACACATATTACAAGAGTTACAAGATGATCCCCTTTTAATGATGCTAAGTTACTCTGACCTGGGAATACTAATAACTTAGATACTTGTTATATTTTGGGTCATGGTTGCTTAACTCCAGAAATGAAGTACTGAAAGTCACTAGGCCATACATTAAAAGATCCTTAACATCAAATGGAAGTTGCTATCTGGGACAGGCTAAAGATAACTGAAACCAAGAAAGGAGAACCCTGTTAAAGAGCATGGATGAGTTATCTATAGGTATAGAGCTTTTCCTTAGTTGATCATACTGTCAGTGAATGCCAGTGCAAAATCAGAATTAAGCCTGGCAGTGTGGGTATATTTTTTGCTTGTGGGTAACACTCTATGATATGTGTGTTAAAGAAAATAAGATATCCTTACATAGCTGGCTGTCCAGAAACATTGCTGTTAGGGCGAACAGGAAAATGCTGGATTGTTCTGTTTGCAGTGTAAAGCATTAATTACAACCTCCCTTTGACTACCCCACAGTTCATGCTTTTGCATAAACTACACCCTTATGCACTGAGGTTAGTCAGGGTGTTGTATACTCACCCAAGCAAAGGTGTAGTGTACGTGTATGTGGAACGCTCTTGCAATTCTTCATGCTAGCTTGTTTTACTTGATGGAAATTAATAGAATAGCCAGTCTGTTGCTTCTGTAGCCATATAAAGGTATATCATGTGAGAGATATGTGATTATGCTGTCTCTTTTTCTTCCAGAATAACTTTTGCTTCGGGTGACTGATTTGTGAGAATCAGAGAGGGATAAATGTACCAAACAAGGTGCAGTAAGCTTTGTGAATATAGGTAGCTAGTTGTAAGAGATGGACAGATGTTCCTTCTAGTTTCTCACCTTGCTTCTCACTGGAATTACAGCATAAGCTTTCTGCTAGATACCAGAATACCAACCTTGTGCAAAATACTAAGCTTGCCAGCCGCAGAAAAGTGATTTTGGAAGTTCTGTTGCTTCAGCACAGTGTTGCATGGTTGCCATTTTTCCTCACTGTCCTGTGTAACACTTAACTACCAGGTCCCCCTCTTTCCCCTTTTTTTTTCCTCAAATGTGCTACATGTTCACACCAGCATTGATAAAAGTAAACAGAACAGAGCTGTGATAGCTGACACTCCTTTAAAAAGGTGGGATAAAAAGCCATGTGGGTGAAGTGCAAGTGGATAGAGAGAGTGGCAGAAGAAAGGAACTGGGGTTTTTTAAGCTACCAGGAAGCGTTGCTGGCAGTGCAAAGGTAGAACATAGTATCTTTCTTTTCAGAATGAAGTTTCATGTAGCCAGAGTAATGGCCAGAAAAACCCCTAGCAATTATGTGCATGTGCTCTTCAGAAGAAAGAGAAGGAAGAGGCTTATATTCCAGAGATGGAGTGGAAAGCTCCCTTTTAAACCCGTTCTAGTCTAAAAGACTGACCTGTCTTTTAGTGAGCCTTGTATACACTGTTTTTTTTCCTTTTTATGGTCTCTGACCTCATTAGTGGTTGTTGGAAAGAATTAAAATGCATAAAAGAAGATCATAATGGAAGGTAGGACAAAATAATATAATTGACCACAATAATGTAGGCTTTTAGATATTGTTGCATATTACTGTACATTATCTGACTTGTTCTCTACTATACAAATGGCTTCCTCAAAAAAACTGAGCCATGTAATGCAAAAAAAGGGGAAAGTGATGATATCTTTGATGACTTACTCTTTTTCATTCTAATTCTATGAAGAAAGGTAGAAATTAAAGACAGGGCACGAAGAATGGAGGGCTGAACCCAGTCCTAGAATAGGAAATAACCTGCTATGATGTGCAGTGTTGTGCTTCTGGAGTTTAACTAAAACTGAATATGCCTTCTTAGGAGGAGAGTTTGCAGAAAGTAAGAGAAGTGCTTGCTCTTTGCCTGTGTTTTGCGCTAGTGTTGATTTAGAGGGCAAAGTTGAGATTCCAGGGATCATTAGGGGGTTGGCTGTGGAAGAACAGAACACTTGTGTTGTGTCTGAAAAAAGTCTGTTCAAAATTTATTGATTGCCTGTATATATAAAAATCAAGACTGCAAAATATAACCCTCTGCATAAATGGAGATTGCTCCTTTGGTAGCCATTTGATGGGCAGGGCCTTGAAATTTGCTATTGCTTAGTGGAGTGTCACAGAGGAGATATTTTTTTATAACACGTCTTGGCTCACTTTTACTGTTCTCTGTTATGTTAAATGTGTTCAAGCACTTTTCTTGTCAGTGGCTGAATTGGGCAGGACCTGTATCTGTGTGCCATCAGACAGGATGTTGCACTCACAAAAGCAAGTGGTTGTGCTCTCTTGGACCCCTTAGAGCTACTGAGCAAGAGAAAAAAAGAGGCCCTGCCTGGATTTCCTGGTGTTCCTGCTCTGAATGGACAAGGTTTTGTGAGTTCTCATATAAAACCTCAGATAAGAAAACCAAGAGGCAGCAGAAGATCACTCTTTACTAATTCATTCCTTTCTGCTTATAAAAAGCCATCCCCTCAAGCTGTAGATCTCAGGCAAGGCACTGAATGAGTAGGTGCTCCCTGGGATGATTTCTGAAGATTGTCAAGTGCAGATCAGTGAGGGAAGTGACATACTGGAGTTGTGTCTTGCATTGCTAATGCTGTCTGCCCCTCTTTACTCAGACCTAGAAAAAGCTCTTATGTTTCCTCTCTACTGTGAGTCTTCCCCGCTTAAAATTATAATAGATCTCACTTCCTTGTTGGGGATGGGGTATTGAACCTATTGAAGGCAGCTACAGCTGGAAATTTAACCTCTGAAGAAGTCTCCATTCCGATGGGGTTGGCAAAGCTGTGCATTGCTAACAAGTGTCATAGACCTTTCTGTGGGCAGTAATTCATGGCTGTAGCTCCTGAGGGAGTTTTTCTTCTTTTAAGACTGAGAAGAGAATAGTCCCTTTAGTGGGTTCCCCTTTTCCAGAGTGCTGCAAGCCAGGCAGCAATGAGGCCAGAATTAATCAGTAGGTAGCTGATGCCTTGACTGAAAGAGCATCATACTAGCCTATGAGTTCTCAAAAAGGTGGTGTGTGCCACCTAATACTAGACACGATACTGAATCATTAGAGGAAATCACAGAATCCCAGACTGGTTTGGGTTGGAAGGGACCTTAAAGCTCATCCAGTTCCAGCCCCTGCCACGGGCAGGGACACCTTCCACTAGATCAGGTTGCTCCAAGCCCCTGTGTCCAACCTGGCCTTGAACACTGCCAGGGATGG
>JBCJKH010073181.1:4979-23241 GCA_039877255.1 Loriculus beryllinus | reverse complement strand
ATACCAGTTTTGAGCTTTTGGTACTGTGATGGTTCCCTCCCAGAAAAAGCACACCAACTCTCTGCATCCAATGGGCCAGAAAAGGGTAGTAAGAAAGAGCTAAATTTGGACTTCAGCGGTGTAGCCAAGTCAGGAAGAACTTCATGGCTATTTCAATGCATGGAAGAACCCACCTCTGGAAAACTGTCCAAACTAGTAAGCTAGTTGTTTATTTCCTGAATAGGTAGAGACATAATCTAATTAATCTACATAATTGAGTTTGAAGACAGTCATTGATTTCGAACACCAATACCTAAACAAATGGGAACATAAATCTCTAAATTCAGCCTGCACAGACAGAATATACTTTCTTTAAGGAAAAAAGGCAAAAGAACTTCACAGCACTTGCAAACTGCTTATTTGCTGCAAAATGGGTAAACTGCATTATAATTTAAGTGATGTCATTACTAAACAGATAAGAGGATTATGTCACATGCAAACACATACTTTTAAAAATCTCATTTCACAAACCTGCTATTATTTACTTTTGTGGATTTATTTACATGTAGCTTTTGGAGAAGGAAGCGAAACCTGGACTGCCTTGCTGCTGCTGAATGGCTGGTAGGTTTAACAACTGTAGCAAAGCAAATGGAAACAGGACTCAGATTCCCCTTTTTTCCCTGCTGCTGTCTCACTCTGTTACCTGTTCTTCCTCAGTTTCCTCATTGGTAAAACAAAGATGGCACTTTCGTACATTACAGGTGTAAGCTGAAATTTAAAAAATGTGCTTTTGAAATCGGCAGTTAAATTATAATTTTATAAATAATTTTTATGTAACCTTGATAGCTGTGCAGCTCTAACCCACATTTTGATTACGTGACTTGTGTTTCTGTTTCATGTTCCATAGGGTCCTTTCACTTTAATAAATGGGACTTCAGGATACACTGTCTACTCTGCAGTGTGAAGCAACTATAAATCAGAGGGAACAATTAACAGTGATACCATTCCACTGGTCTTCATTATGTTTCAAAATTATCATGCCACAGACATGGAAAGAAGCGTTCATTTCATAAATCTATGTGCAGATCTTTGTTTAGGATGTTGTAAGAGCCAGAAATGTTCTTTAAATGAAACTGGGGCTGTAGGAATTAGACTGAAATTTACAGAAAGATCTTCATGCCATAAGAAATGACAAAGGTGGCAAGTCTACTAGACACTGTTTTGTTCAAATTTCTAACTACCTGTACGTTCTGTACTGTGTCGTGGTTCTAGTGGCATTTCTCCAAAGATGACTCAAACAGCCCACAGCCACAATATGGTTTTATATTTGAAAGTATTCTCATAAATTGCAAGAGAAAAAGTGTTTGCATCAATACTAAGAAAAATACGTATTTTGTGATGAATATTCAAGAGATATCCAGGTTTGGTAATAATCCAAATGAAAACCTGACTTGCTGTTAACATTAAAAAAGAGTAACAAAAGCCTATTTGTACATACCAGGTAATGAAAACAAGACCGAAAGAAATTAAAAATAAATCCCTCAAGTTATAAACCACCTTTTGCTACTATCGAACTTAAAAGCAAAAGCCTGAGAAGATAGCTAGTTCTTATACTGTGGCACAGAAATCCAAAGATGCCTGTAATACTAAAAACCAGCCAGGTGCATATTCTATATGAGAGTTCCCCATAGTCAGAATTAGGAGAAAGAAAAAAGGAAAAAAGACGAAAAAAGGGAAAAAAAAAAAAAAAAAAAAGAAGAAAAAAGGAGAAAAAGAAATTAAAAAAAAAAAGGATGTACAAAACTGATTCCTGTTGCAATAACCAACGGAATTCTCTAGACCAGGGCATTTAGGGAAGTATACAATGGATAGCATCCAAGAGCAACTATCACTTGAAAGATCAATATCCTTACTTCAAAGTCACAAAACACAATTAAGGATATCACAGTAATAAGTCAAAATCAAGATTTTCAGAGCATACTCAGGGAAGCTGCCATCTGACCCTGCTGACAAATCCAGGCGAGATGCAGAAACTGTGAAGTTATTACGTATCAGTACAAAACCTTTTGCATAGTGTCACAGAGAAGACCATTTAACAAAAAAGAAAGAAAAGAAAGGATGCATTTTGCTTATTCATTTTTCTTAAGGTTATTTTAAAAAAATATACTTGTTTTATTCCAAAGACAGAAAAAAATATCATTACTTTTCTACTACTATAGGCTTATTTGGCTTTTTTACAGAGTCATGCTTCAACAAGCCAAGAAATTCAGAGTATAAACATTCATTAAGTGCAGTAGAAGAAAAAAAAAAATCACTCACCTTTCTGCCTGACACCTTCTACAAAAGCCTGGTACTACAGCTGAGGCAGAGATACACTCTTTATGTACATATAGTAACTTCACCAACATAACTCCATAACTGGGGGTATTTCAGTGCTTGTAGCACATGCAAATGCTTAATAAAACAAACTACTTCAAAACATTCTTCAAACTTTAGATTCTTGCAAATCTGAATGTTTGAAATAAACTGATGATGTTTTAAACACAGCTTGATATGCAACAGTTCAAGTTGTGGAGGGTATACAACAGCTAGTCAGCTAGAAATTAAGTCCTGAAAATTCATATTTGGGCATTTAAAATTCAACACACACAGCTGTTAGGTATGGTCAGTGACCTGGGCTGAAATCTCTAGTGCATTTTTTGACATTTACAGCAGTATCTCAGATTTCTGTGCACCTTCTCATAATAACTTCAATGGGGAAATGCATTTAACTGTTCTGGAAATGCCAGATACTAGTTTTGTCCTTTTTCAATTGTGGTTCTTGCTAATTCAAGAAGGCCAGGAAGTGTTAAGCACATAATTAAAATAAAATCTTGTCAACTGAAGCTAAGAACTACTGAAATATCAAATCTGAGCCAGATGCCAGAGTCAGAGTTGTTCACATTGACATTTCTCCTGTCACATAACACCACAGTTAGTTTTAAACCTGTACAGTGTTAGATTTAGGTCTATTTATATAGTGACAGAAAAATAATGTGACAGCCCTAAAGAAAGCAATGAAGGCCTGAAACTATGCAAAACTATTCTATATGCAGTGTGACCTTTTCTTTACCAAAATGCATAAAACCTTCCTTAATAAGTTAATTTTTTTATAAGACTGCTGGTGGCTGAAGGTAGAGAGAGAGAGAGAAGGGAGGGCCACTGTCAAATCCCTTTTTCCTGCCTGTTAAAAATCAACAAATACCATGCCCACCCAATAACAAAAGGAAAACTTTGGCAGAACAACCAGTTTATATGCTGACTGACACTGAAATTAACTACCATTAGGACCAGGTACAGGAAGTGAGGGAAGGGAAAAATTAGAATAGAGGAAAACTAGCCAAGAACTTGAACAGAGAAACTTATCTGCATATAAAGCATCTGAAAAACAAGAGTTAGACAGATTTAACCATCTGTTTAGAAACAGATCATTAAAATCCATGCAAATCTAGACTTTGTAAGGCTGTGGCAGTATCAATATACACCTTCTCTACAAAAGTTTATTTCAGAAAACTTACTGCAACTGATGAGACCTGAAGGTTCTGGATATTAAAAGGCAACTAAGAAGCATATATGGGGCAGGAAAGAAAAAAAATAATAGAAAAAATAAATCAGAGAATATTCCGCCCCCCAAAGGGCAACATTTTTTTTTAATTTATGATAAATAATACTTCATAAAAAGAAAACATACGTGAAGGAGGAAAAAAAAAGTCTGTAAGTCCTTAAGCTTGCATCACTGTTTCTGGGCATAAATATTTAACACATTTTTGTTGATTCTAAGACTGTGAATTACCTCCAGCTAGGTAATTCATCTACCAGGGGACAAGATGCTAATCAGTACGGCAGCCACTGGGGAAGATGACTGTTCATAATTGAGGGTGGCAGGAGATGGAAAGTCACTACGACCTGGTTGTGTATATAAGACACTTGGGAATGCAAATGCAACTGTCTCAGAAAACCAAACCAGTAACAAAACCAGGCAGAAATACTTGCATATTGTTGAACTGAACTCCTGCAAAATTCAGTCCAAGGAACTTTTCTCCTATGTCACCCATTGTGTGTTAAAAAAGGAAATGGCTACTTAAAAACAAGTACAAAAATCCCCTCACTTTCTTTGACACAGAATATGAATCTTACCATATAAGATTTCCATGGTTCTATTCAGTTATCGTAACATGAATGGAATTTGTGAATTGCTTAAATGACTTGCTGCAATTCTGTCCAATCTGTGCACCCTATGGACTCCAGTACTATAACAAAATCTTTGACATGAGACTCTTCTCAAAAGCTTTAGAGAGAAGAGAGGGGAGTGGAATGCACCATGAGAATCCTTCCTAAGTACTCCATTCTTTCCACGACTTCATAGGGATTACCCTAATGATCCCATACATTGATTACTGGTGAATTACCACAGTTCCATACAGAAGAGCACATAGCTGTACATTATTGCATGGCACTGCAACTTATTAATCTTTGAGGAACACAGCTGCAATAAGAGCAGTGCATGCTTTATAGAACTTGCTGCATAATAAATAAATATTGCACAGAAAAAGACACCCTCAAATTAAAATCAAAAAGACATCTGATGTTTGGGTACTCTTCACTACTGGAAAGAACCTTCCATGCTAAGGCCATTATCCATGGGAAAAACTCCATCTGTATATAATTATTTCTGATAAATGATATTAAGCTTCATTAAAGAGGCAGTCGGGACATGAGAGAAGACAGAGAGCTCAAGCTGTAAATAAATCTCTTCACTGTATTTTACTTAAAATCACCCCAGCAGGAAGTCATAAGGAGATTTTTTTTTTTATAGGTAATATTTTCAAATGCTCTGCAGGCTGTGCTGCCTATTATCCATCACTTTCAGTGTATGTTCACAAGCTTGCAACAATTCAGGATGAAGGACACTATTTAATTTCTTTCCCACCCCAGTATTCACCCTCCCACTTATGCCCAAGCCCTTCTTAGCCACAACAGAAACACTTTGCTGTAACACAATTGAATTTCTAACTGAACAAACTTTCAGAAAACCTGACCCACAGGAACTGGAGAAGCACCCTGGAACACCAAAAGTCGATCCTGGCTAATAAGCCAGCAGAGGTGGTGAAGCCCCCTGCCCCGTGGAGGCCCAAATGTGTTGCTGAAACATAAGGTTTTGCTGAATTTTCTAGGAAGATTGTTTTAAAGCCTTGTTTTTACAGCAAACTACAGGTTTCCCCCGGAGAAGCACTGGACAGAAGGAAGAGATGATGGGTGGTCAGCAGCAACTGTGTATGCGAAGGAGAGACAAGAGTTACATGGCAAGTTTATTCTTATTACACGAGCTGGTATCGGAACAGTCACATTTGAACCTTGCTATATTTCTGACAATATTCTCACATGCAGATAGAAAACAGTAACAAAAATATTATTTTCCTTAGTCTAATAAACTACCACATTCCCCAAAATGACAAACTGTGATTTGTCTACAGCCAATCTGCAGGAGTAAAGAAACATACATGCAAATCTACATACCTGAAAAGAGAATAAATACTTCAGCAATTTGGCAAAACCATCTATGCAGATAAATAACGCAAGTATAGTATATCAAAGATTTTTCAGTCTTACTGCTGTGTGAGCATTGTTACTTCCAGCAGTTGCCTCAGTGTTGAGGAACTGGAGTAGCTCTCTCAAATTTCCTAATAAAATAAAAGCCTGTTTTTCTTGTGATGTGTATTTACCAGCCATGCTGTAAAGTAAACTCAGCTTGAGAGGGACTGTCTCCATAGAGCACCTTCTAAAATAAAGCCACAGTTGGAGGAAAATGAAACTGTAAATTACACATTTAAGCTTAAGTTATAGAATGCAAATTTTAAAACTCAATATATTAGACACTGAATGAATTTACACAGAGGTTTAGAATAATCTAAATTACAACTTTATCTGTGTTTTGCTAATCTTTGGTATCTCATCTTAGCTTCAGGGAGAATATTTGCCTGACAGTTCAATAAAGAAGAAAGATGGGTCATGAAAGAAGAGACGGATTGCCACATGAAACTCAAGTTTTATGCAAACAACCTAACAGCAGTGTGGACAAATGCACATTACAACCAGTGCTTTGTGCAACTGCAATAGTTTAAAAACGTAAGGTCTTAAAGTCAAATTTCATAAGATACTGGTGTTTATCCTAGAATATATGTATTTATTTACTAGCAATGTGTGAAGGAGTTTCTCAAAATGAGAGTGCCTCAGATCACAATGAAATTGTATACTGCAGTTCAAACAGCTATAAAGTCAGTTAGGAAATCCCATAACCCCTTTTAATTTATTCTTTGGTTAAAGCCATGAATGTCTAATTTGTGAGTAACATCCGACCTTTCCCCTTGCCCCAGAAGACAGGTCATTGACTTCCAAAGGGAGTCAGCGAAACATAAGCCTGAGAACAAGGCAAAATGTTCACATCTCCTTTCCTGTCACTCAGGAGTCATGCACTTACATTCCTCTTTGCTCGGTGAAGTTACATTCAGTTCTGTCAAATGCTGCTGGTTGGAGTTAGCGGCCTGCGTGGTTAGAGAGGTATTGCTGTTGTCACTGTTTGTTTCTCCAGAGAACAAATCTGACTGGCTGTTGCTTGTGCTGGGAGTAGAGTCATCGTCCGGCTGTTTCTTCTGGAAATCTGTCAAAACCAAGATTTCATACATCATCTCACTTGCTCAATCCCACCATCCAACTTTACTGCAAAAAAAAAAACCCCAGCATAACAAAAATAATCACAAAACACTGCCAGAGGTATCATCATTGTGACCGTTCATGTATCTCATACAACACAAAGAACAGTCTTTAAGTTTAAGCAGTCTTCAAACTTAAAATACCTTAAAAAACTTATTTGTTCTTGAGGAACAATAAATGTCTTCAGAACTACACAAAGGTCTTGTTTCCCCAGCCATTTAAGAACATCCAAAGCTTGCCACTGCATATATCAGTATACAGCACATGGCACCATTTTAAAAACAGTTCACACAAAACATATACATAAAGGAGCAAACATCCAATGAGGAAAGAACTAAGGCACGAAATACATGTATAAGGAAACGTTACGCTTCTCTTAACACAATCCTTCTCCCTGCTGTTACATAAAACACCAGTAACAGTTTTGGCAAAGCTGCTGCAGACAGCTATGGTTCTGGGTTGGCATGGGGGAGCTGGTGAGGGGCTGCCTTTGTATCACTTTTCAGTGGGAGTTTAGTAGTGGTGTTCTCCCTTCTTCTTTTCATCACTTACTCCAACACCGGCATTCAAAGGTGCTTCCTGATCTATGACCATGGAATTAAACATGGGAAGTAAATCACTACAATACATTAAAACGATTTACAAATGATCTGGTTTCAAAGTTTTTTTTCTTTTTTTCCAGTAAGTGCCAACTCACTCTAGGTCTCTAAACTCCACAGCCCTGACAGTTGCCATCCTCAGGCTTATCCCAAGTTTGAGGGGATATACTCATTTCTTTTTAAATGCAAATCCTCCCTTGAGGGCTTTTTTCCCAAACACACAGTCCTGATACCTGATTGCTACAGCATTTGTCTCAGTTCCTACCAGCTAGACTACTGATTTCAGTCTGGCACAGCTCTGCCACTGGATGCTCCCGGGGAACACCCATCTCAGCCAAGTGGATTTTGGTCTGCTTAAGGTCCAGTTACTCTCACAATGCAAAGGCACCTCCTCCTTTTCAAAAGACAGATGAAGATGAAAGACATCATCACCTCTTCGTGTTCCTAAACGCTTTTTCTTTCTTTTTTTCCTAAAAGTGGCATACGAAGTCAGAATTTACCCATTACACAAACACATACATAAATGAGTATCAGTTGCTCATTATTATGTCATGACAGGGAGGAAAACAGAGGAGTCCATAAATATTTACAGATAATGACACAATAGAAACATGGGTCACCAACATGACTCACTGAGATTGGAGGCGCTGCAACCAAACAGTCCTTAAAAGTTGATTAAGGATTTAAGTTATTTGCCAGAGAAATTAAGCTGTAACTTTTGCTGTGAAAAGTCAGCCAGAAGCCAGAAGCTTGAGAGCAACAAGCTCAAAGCCGGGAGGAGAAGGAAGGTGGCAGCAACAGGAAAACGACAGTGCTGAAGAGCTGGTAGGACGCTTTTTGTCATGGGTGAGTTAGTGGACACAGGAAGATGTCCTACTCAGGACTCACTAGCTGTCAACAAAGTTTCAACCAAGCTGGCCTCCTGGATACTTCTACAATGTTTGTGCAACCAAGAAAGCTTCAAGCACTTGGGTTTCTGCACCAGCCACAGTCAGACAGCTACAGAGACTATAACTGGAGCCACCACCCCAGAAGATATCCACCACCCAACTCTTTATGCCTGTACCAAGGCCACAGTCCTGACAGAAGGGGAGC
The DNA here is from genome assembly GCA_039877255.1 of Loriculus beryllinus. Lineage (NCBI taxonomy): Eukaryota > Metazoa > Chordata > Aves > Psittaciformes > Psittacidae > Loriculus > Loriculus beryllinus. The sequence continues at coordinate 14,818 of JBCJKH010073181.1, read as the reverse complement.
TCACAACTGGAGGCATTTTGGGAACCACCAGTCTCTAGCAGTCTATAAACAACTAGTACAGAATACAGAATACAAATTACAATTACAACTGTGCAGGTTGCTTGCTGATAAAAGGTGGCTAAAAAGATTTTAAGTGGTTTTACATAAGACTGCATTCAAGGCCGTACATAGAAGAACAGCTGTGTTGCGTGCATGTATTGGAAGTTGGAGCAACTCTATCTTCAAGGAGCAGAGCAAATATAGTGGTTATGCTCAATATTATACACTGTGAGCAATCTATAAAATGCATCAGAAAGAAAGTGGAGAGTTACAGAACAGCAATAGATACTATGAAATGCATTAAAAATCAGCAAAGTTAAAAATTCTCAGCCAGCTGGGATAGCCGCAAATATTTCACTCAAGCTGCACTTGCTCACTCCAGTCTCCGTACATGCCAAAGAGCATTTACAGGGAAATTTAAAACATTTTCACAGAGTGGCCTATATAAGTAAAGTCCTGACAGTCCTTTCACAACACTACGGTAAGTACCAGTACTACACTGTCTCCCTAAGCTGCAAGTTTAAGAGCACATTAACCAAGGCGGGCTGGGTTTTGGTTTTGTCCTGAAAAACTATTCACTTTTGCAACCTAAATAAATTGATAAATTCCCCAACTTCAAAGGCAGCATGTCAAAAACGGTCATTCTGCGACAGCATTTCCCAGCATGATTACTAGTGAAACACTGCAGAGCCGTCACACAGCAGCAACATCCACCGAGGCAGGTAAATGCTATCTGCCTTCCTGAATCCAGGACCTCGTGGTCAGAACTTGCTTTTACTTAGACTACAAATCAATTAAGTTTCACAAAAGTCATAGTCTGCTCAGTTGTGTGGAACCTGAGAGCATCTCCCAGATCTCACTTTTTAACCACTTTTTCACTGCAGACTTAAGTACTTGAGGAAAAGTGTTTAGACTACTGACCTCAAACACCAGACACGTATTAACCAGAACTGAAGTTATACTACTTACTTACACTACAGCAAATTATTAACACTTGCCTCAGTAATGTGGTGTCAACAGCAATAAAGGGCCTATTCAGTAACATAGTTTATATACCAAACTTGACCTAAATTATCAACAGATTTCTAAAACATTGCTTCATAATTCATGGTCCAGTATTCACCTAGGACAAAAACAGATCCAATGACATACTGGATCAGCTGCACTGTATTTCCTCTGCATATCGGTGGACAGCATTTAGCTTTTGCTAAACAGGACTCTTGTTAACACAAATAACTTGCAGATCCATTTGATCTCCCCTTCCCAGCAGAATAAAAGCTGGCAACAATTACAAGAGAGCTGTGGCTTAAGAAATCCAGTTATGCTTTAACTCTTAAATAAAGCAAAACAAAAACACACACACACAATACAGACAGGACCTTGGCAAGTTCTGAAGGGGGTGGCTTTATTCTGATTAAAATCAGAACGCAATTCTGGTGACAGAACAATGGCCTCTCCTAATAGTCTCAATGAGGAAAAAACAGAACAAGAGTTGGCAAGATATTAATCATCATTTCCAGAAGTTTCTATTTATCAAAAAACGCATGCAAAACACTTCAATTATTATTATTTTTACTGAGACTTTCACTATGCTGATAAAATTTGTGCCAAAATGCACAACAACTAACTGTAAGTTCACCAAATCCATGTTCCTCTTTTCTAGTTAATAAAACTCAGCATTGTAACTTTTCACAGGAACTTCAAGTGGCACCCAAGTTTACTGGAAACAAACTTTCCCCATTTGTTAGGAAGTATGTTTTCTTTGTCTTCTCAACACCCTCTCCTCTTCCCCACTGCCTTCAGTTTTGGTGTTTTGTTGTGGTTGTGGTGGTTGGTTTTGGTTTTGATATTCTGGTGTTAGTTACAAGGCAAAGCCAGCAACCAGGATTAGATGTGTAAATTAGCCATTTCCTGCACGGGGTATAACAGAAGGAAAGATCTGTCAATAAAATGCAGGAAATACATACAATAAGCTATTCCTGCATAGAAGAGAAGCTGCCAGTCTTCTAGATGCAAAATCCTTTTGTTTTGTTGAGTTTGGAGCTGCACCTAGCATTTCAACCAGCTGAGCAGGAGCAGAAAATCTCAGGCATGGCTCTCATGCACTACGTGTTAATACAAAGTGTGGTGTTTTTCTTTTGTTGCTTCGGATTTCTTTGTAAACTAAACAAACAGACTAAACAGACATGATACAAACATTTCATATTCTAGGTATACAATGAATTAAACCAGTTTACACTAAAAGACAGGCAAGAAGCCAGATTTGTTTCCAGGCTTCCAAAGACAAGTTCTTTCGCAAGGCAATCTTCTGTTCGCTTTTATTCATAAAATAACATTATAATGAAAGCCACTGCGTTTACAGCTTCTGATTCTGACCTATAAAACCAGAGGTGCAACATGAAATCCTGTCTTCTGCACAGGACTAGAACTAGCATATTTCTCTGGTTATTGTTTCTAGGCTATACGAAGCAACCAGAAAGAGTCCATCTGCCCAATATGATGGATTTCACCCATTACCTCAAGATCAAACTAAGAAATATTTAAAACATCCAACCTCCGCCATCACCTGAAATACTTCAAATTCTGTGACACAAAAAACAACAACCAAACAAACAAAAAACCCCTAAGGAAATCCTGAGTTCTCAGGCTTTTCTTAACTGTAAGGGGTATGTAACTGAAGGCAAGGTACAACCCTTCAGCTTCTGGTAACTTCTGTGACTACAGTCACTTGAAACTTGAGGTAAAAGTGAATAAGAGCAGTATCACCATGTCATAAAGCATTTTACTCTGACAATGACAGGCATGTCAGGCTATTACAATGAAATGACTCAACAGTAAGCCAGGGCTTCTTCTCATTTGCGTTCATGCTACACCATAAGAAATTATAAAATTTATGAAACTCCCAAAGGGTCTTAACACAAGCTCTACTTTTGTCTTATTTTAAGGGTCAAGGTTATACATACTTCCTATTCTCTGGTATACAACATGTGTTTTCATTATTAGGAAATGGGTTCTTTCAAATAAATTATGGATGTTCCAAGAAGCATCAAAATTAATAGCATGCTAAGAGGAGAAAACTAGAGTCTTTAAAGCAATTATTTGGGTTGATAGGCAATATTACACCACTTCTTTATTCTTCAGTCCTATAGCTCCCATAACTCGGCAGTGTGAACTAGCAAAAATGTCATTTGGAGAGTGTTTGCATCTCGCATGCACTGAATGTTCAATACGCATGGTTTCTATGACCAGAGCGTCTTGTTCTTCTACAGAGCATAAATGTATTAGTGTTACATCAAATGACTACTAGTCCATTAGTATCCCCGAGCACACAACAGACTTTCACCTTACTTTACTCTGATCAGAAAATACCCATACTTAAGAGAAATTGCATTCTGAAAGTACTGAATAGAAAGTAACACAAAGATGACATTCAAACTGCTACAGTGAAATGTTTACATCAAGTTACTGCATCATTTGACTTTTTTTTTTCATCATGTGCCTGGAAAAGCTGTTCCTATATGAGCATGGAATAGTTCTGCAAGTTGCAGACATTTTATTTATTTGTTTATTGAGAACTCTTCAATGGACTCTTCTGCTTCATAGCTTGTTGAAAGCATTTCAAGTGTCACTCATGTACAGCTACATTTTTGCACCATGAATTAGTATGAAATAGACAAAACCTTTCCTTTAAGTAGCTATATGAATGCAATCTAAAGCTCCAACAACAGACTGGCAATAAAATACCACTTAAGAACAGAAGATTCCTCCCCCCCCCCCTCCCTTTTCAAATACACAGAAAGATGCACTAGCCCACTTAAAGAATAAACACAGATCTCCTGCCCTGAGGGGAACGCACCATAAGGTTTGCACAGGCATTTGTATTAGAACATGAAAACCAGTGTCATAAAATGGAATCAGAGGTAAGTACTGTACAAAATAGCATTTATAAATAAACACTATACAACATATACATATATATAAAAACATATTTCTTAACACATCCAAAATAATAAAGGAAACAATAGGTGAATGAATTGAAAATCAGATTGAATAAACAGAATAACTGTTGCAGTATATTAATGTGTGAGGTAGCAGGGCTCATCACTTTCACATTTAAGCACAAAGTACAGGAAGGATTATCAAACCAGCAAAAATCTTAGAAAGATGATTTTTCTATATCACTGAAATATATTTAGAATTGTTAGACCATGTGGTAGAGGAAAACCCTCATGGTTTTTATTCATAAATACAGCTTTTTAATTTATTTTTTTTTCCCCTGAAGAAAAATTCAAGAGATTTTTCAGCTTATTCTTCATGATTGCTATATTTTTTACATGGCAACACATTATTAATAAGTTTCAAATAATATTGTATATGTATGTGACATACTGAACTTTCAAATAAGCACAAAAATACTAGAAAAAGGGCAAATGAAACATAAAAAATAAAAAGATCTGCAACGGAGGCAAACAGACAGTGAGAACACAGCTGCAGTTACATGTACTTATCATTCAGGAATTAGGATCAAGTTATACAATAAGATGGTCATATTTGTAAAATTCCTGGGATGTTTTAACATAATCAAGTCTTCTGGGTTTTTCTGGGGGCTGGAGGGGTGTTTTTTTGTTTCCTTGCTGTTTTTTTGGGTTTTTTCCCAGGAAGTCTGATGACATTGTATTTTTCTCTCAAAAATCAGGCACCTCTTCCTTAAAGGTGCGATTCCGCTCTAGGCCTTCTTCCTCCTGGCTCTATAAAATGATTCACCCCCAAAGTGACACAGGAAGCTCCAGATTTAACTACCAGATTTTGCCTATTATTTAGCATGAAAAATCATGAATAACCAATATACAAAGACTAGCAAGACAATGAGCATAATATTATTACAGATGACATTCAACTTGAGATCCAGGTCATTAATAAATATATATGCAGAAATCTTTAAGGAAGAGAATTGCAGTTTTGTATGAAAATGAGAAGAAGAATCTACAGTAACTGTATTAACCAGATTATAACACTTTACATGACTGCCAAGGGGAAAAAAAAAGCCATTTTTACAGCATGTGATCCCACAACCTCCAACACAGTTGTAGATGATGAAATTGAGGATTTCACAAAAGTATCCTCCAAGAGCAGCTTCCCCACAGAACAAACACTCCTTGATTTGTCTGATAATAGCAATTAGCTTGCTGCAACTACTTCAGTATTGACCAGCAGCAAGGTCACTGAAAATCCCTGTACATAACATTTTAAAAACCCTTGTGTCACATTTCTTACTGTTACTTTACAAAGAATGCTTACATTACATCAACTAAAATTTCACTATTCCATAAAACTCACCAATATGAAGAAGAATACTACTGCCTGTCATCACAGGATCCAGAGTACTGAAACTATGAAGAGCAAACTAATATTTTAACAATTCAGCTTAAATTACCTGTTATAGAATCCCTGAAGTCTGCAGTTAGCATTCTTACTTGAATTCATTGCAGACCATGTATTGTGAGAAAGCACTATATAAAGGCACTATACATTGCAAAACCTAAAACCAATGAGGGGCTAGCTATACAGCACCTGTGTCTGACAGTGGAACTAGGAAATTAACACTATTTATTATCCAACTAATTGAGATTGTATGGATCCTGGAATCACTACTAAACAATACTGGTAATAATCCGACTCAAGGGGAAAGTATGAACTTTGAACAAACTTTGGAAAACAAAATGACCAGTCCTTAATCATGACTGCAAGAAACATTTTGGGTTTCAATGATACAGAGTGAGAATTTATTAGGAATAACATCTACCAAAATAGATTACTAATGAAACACCAACTGAGCGGGCAGCTTGCCATGGGTTCTTACATGCTGTCACTGCAAAAGATGGCAGCAACAACAATGTGACCAACGCCAGCGAGAAACAAGAAAAGAGACTTTAGTACCCAGGAAAAGTAACCTGATGTAGAGTCATGGAATTAGTCTGTAAATCAACTGGCTGCAGTCACTTGAAGGATCCATTTGGCACTTACAGAGAACAATCATTTAACATGACCTGAAGGTAGCACAACAGTGGAGACAGAATTATATATAGGAGAGTTTAAAAAAAAGTACCTGGGGAATTTACAGGATTTGTTTTCTAAAGATGACTTGGAAAACTTTTACTATAAGCATTTAAAACCAGACAATATGAAATTCTAGCAAACACTCAAAAATGTAAGTTTAAAATTGACTAAGAGCAGCACGCAACCTACAAAAAGCAGCTCTATCACTCCCCTCAATTTCTGTATCTTTGTCTCCAGAGCTCTTTAAGTACTAGTATCCCTTTATGAAACCAGAGTAGTACATGTCTGACTTCAAGTTAAATTCATAGTGGTGATACATCAAAATCTATGCACCTAAAGGGGAAAAAAACCCATTCATTTTAATAAGAGGAATCTGATCTATCAAACCAAGCACTTTGCAACAGCAGCAAGTCACATGAAGTAAACTCATGAAGTGAACTATGAGGTGCTTTTGCAATAAATGAGAGATCTTGGAAATAGGACTGTAACTGATAGAAATAGAATTTAATTACTATTCATATTTATTCTGGACACTTCATTCACCAGGCACAAAGGAACTAATATTGCTTTAATAAAAGAAATGTTTTAATTAGCCTTTCTTGCACTGGAGCTATCTTTTAAGTCACCTTATCATGCCCTTTCCAATACCTAGAGAGAACCCTTCAATTTCAAAATGCACGTCTGTTATTTTTTAATTAATTCCTTCAATCTAATTTATGCGGTTCCAATTAAAGTGAACATTTGCCTCATTTTCTGTCAATAATAATCACATTTATAGTTGCAGCGCTCCCAAATATTTGGCTATACTATAAATTGTCAGGATGTTCACAAGGGATAAAGGCCTTGATGGTAAATTAAGCCTTCCTAGTACTAAGCCACACAACCCTCATCAATGCCCTTTCCCTCATCTCCAGTTAAGCCACGTTAATAACTGCCATTACCCAAAACTCTCAAAACATCCCTTGGAATTACTCATTTATCAGATTCTTTTCCCCAGTCTCAGCCCAGGCGCAGAGCTAGAAACCATTCTGGAAGCAAAAGGAGAGGAGACACTCTCATATCCTGGCCTCACTTCCCCACGGACAACCCACCCTTTGAAACATGTGTCTGTAAAGAATATTTAGTATTTGATTACTATTCCAGTTTTACCACCAACACAATGAATGGTGAGGTTACGTATGTGAGGTGAGCTTCTTCCCATTCTTCTCAACCCTACTGGAATTTATTTATGCTGTAAAAAATATCTGCCTTTCATATGCAGCAGGTAAAGTATGGAGAGGAAACTCCAAGTCTGACAGTCCTGTTGTAGGAGCAAAAACCTTTGCAATGCCTGAGTTCATATAAACAATTTGTGACTGCAACGATCATGAAAAGAGCCGACTCATGTTTTAATCACACAAGGGATAAAGCTCACTGGAAACACATCTGACACCTTTGTGCCTTAGCTTCAAGCTTCACATTTTACTAACTTCCCAAAGAAGTCCAGGAGCTTACTACCCCCTCCATCCTATTCTGTAATTGTACTGAAATGCAAGAGCAGTGTTCAACCTGACAACAAAAAACTGCAGACATTCAAGGACCAAGGAAAGGAAAGTAGATGCAGGTTTATGAATCCAAAAGGTCAAACACTCTCACTAGGTGCAGGCGCTGCAAACCACTGTTACATTAAATTCCAACTATGGAACAACACAGCCAACCCCAACATAAGCACCCCTTGCTTATTTTCAACAAGCCTGCAATGTATGTATTTCTTTTCCAGTCTTTTAGGAACAAAACTATGAATACACAAAGACATCAAACAACTGCCTACAAAAAAAACCCATTGCTTAGTCCTCTCTCTGAGCAACGAACATGCTGAAGTTTTGAGTTAATAGAACCAACTTATTTTACTTCTATTTATTAAAATTGTTCTCTACAAGAAGGTAGTAGGAATGCTGAATTCAAGCCCATGACAACACACATTATTAGCCAAGTCATCACAGAGAAAATAGCTGGACACATCTCAAAATTTAAAATCAGTATCAAATGGCTGCAAAAATAAGTCATCTTGTGAGTGCATATCTAAAACTTACTGATTTTCTTTATGTTTTTGTCTTACAAATACAATTTCAGTATTTAGATGCTTCTCTGGTTTCTTTACATCAAACGAAGTTTAGGGAAAAGAAAAAATAAAGGAAAACCTGCTCTCCTGAGAATGCTACATTCCTGCCCCCCCCCCTCCCCCCCAAAAGACAGATAAAGGTGCTTCCCAACTCCCTAATACCACAACTACACATGAACTTAAAGCATCTCTTGTGATGATGAAATGATCCCTCTGCCTGTCAGTGTTGTGGGATCTCTGCTGAAACTGGCTACAACACATACTCATGTCTATGTCTCAACATGCAAATAAAGTGCAATAAACACAAAAACATGAGAGGAAGGCGATTCTTTTGCTTGTTACATTCATGATTTTTGATTTGAGATGATTCAACTTCCTAGCTACCACTCTAAGTTATTGGAGATGAGAAAATTAGTCTTTTGCCAGTGCTGTTTCCAGAGCTCTGAATTGCAAACTATTGTTATTAGGCATAATAGCTATAGAATCCCTTAAAGAGGAGTTTTCACTAGCAAAGTATAAATCCCCAAATCAAAGCAGCAATATGCCAACCTTGAACAATACATTAATTAAATGCTGGAAATGTTGGGATCCTGTACATGAAAACAGATTCTGTGGCCAGTCTTCTATGCTCCAAGTTTTCTTTCTGGGTTTAACAGTGTGATGGCCATGGAATTAGAACTCCTGCTCACGGAGTAGGAGTTTCTTGCTTTTCATCTACAGCCTTAGAGAAGACTTTCAAGGTTTCACAGGTTCCTCTATTAATGACATATGAAAGAAACAAAAACTATTTTGAGTTTTCAAACTGTGGGGGGAAGAGGATGTTCTCGTTATGCTGTGAAAGAACAGGAAAAATATTCCTGAAATGCTTACTAAACAGAAAGGAAAAGAAGGATGAAAAATGTTATTCTCACACATTCAGCTAGTTTGTTACACTTTCCAAAATGCAATGGCCATGAAAAGGAAGAAACTAAAATATGCTTTCAAGTAGTGTTTGAAAGTATTTTTTCAAGCATTCTTTGTTATGCCTAGACAGAGCTAGAAATAACAATTATATAGCCTCTTCAGGGGCTCACGTTCTATAGATTGACAGATGGAACCCGTCCCTGAAAAGCTCTGAAATAAAATCTTAGAAATTATCTGTTTCTTTGCACTAATAAACTACAAAATAAACAGTTAACAATAACCTCTCTCCTCCAGTTAGAGCGGCTGTGTTTCAAGTACAACTAATTACAGACATTTGGAAACTTAACTGAGCACTGGCAGGCAAAATTCAGATCAAACAGGTAAATATGAATACATTCTCAGAACGAGCCAAATGACTGCTAGAAGCTATCAGCTGTTTCATGCACACGGTTCTGTTTCCCTGCTTAAAGCACAAACATCCATAGAGCCTATCCTTACAGCCCAGCAAAAATAATAAAATGCAGCTTATCCCAGCAGCAAGATGGGAGGCTCGCAGAAAAATTTAATTAACTGACAAACTCAGAATAAACTGGGTCAAGCAGCTGAACCTCCCCCATCATAATCAAACAGCTACAAGCCAGTGATAAAGAGAAAATCTTACAAGCACTCAGTGCTGAATCCTGATTTCAGCTTTGCCACTTATTCTGCTGTGTTTAGGGATGTCCTTTGGCACAGCCAG
>JBCJKH010073178.1:0-18628 GCA_039877255.1 Loriculus beryllinus | reverse complement strand
TTTCCTTCCATCCTTTTTATTTCACCTATAATCCTGGGATGTCTGTGTGATGTGGCCATGGAGAACTGGGCCCAAATCAAAGGCCTCTGAGAAAGTGGAGGGATATTGAAAGAGAACAGTCCCCAATCTCAAGCAAAAGGCTGCTTCCCAAGGACAAAGGGCAGCAGCAGGATGCATGGATACACTTCACATCCACAGGTGGGGAGTCTCGAGGTCAAGATCTGTAATAGAGCTAAAGGCACAGCTCAGACCGGCATAGCGATGGGCTTCAAAAAAAAAGCAAGACCACCCTAAGAATGGTCTATGCTGCATGTCTGGAAAGCAACGGAGCTGCAGCTAGCCCATCTTACAGAGAGCTGAGCATCATGCAGGCTTTTTTATTGGAAACATGTCTAGGGGCTCACTGAGGCTAACAAAGAGCAAATCCCGTTCAGTGGTACTGAAGAACTCTGAGATGTGTTTAACATAAAGAAGAGCTACTTTTCCCTCCTATTTTACTTGGTTGGGCTTTCCCTCTTATGGCAAAGCCCAGCTGTTTTCTGCACTGCAAAAACGAAAACAAAAACAAGCAAAGCAAACTAACAAAAACCACCAAAAAAGCAGACAATCAATTTAAAAATAGAAACTGCTGTCCTATTCTTCTAGGGGAACTTTGCCTAGAATGTACTATTTCTTTATATTGATTTTTTTTATATTTTTGTTAGGTTAGAACATCTGATTTTGAAGCTTCTTATTTTTGTCTTGTATATTCAGCAGTGAAGGCCATGGGGAACCGTCTGACTTCAGACATCGTGTGTGAGTGAGCACTGACGGTGCACTCAGAGGCTGATCCATGCCTCTTGCTCTTCTGAAACATCTCTCCTTACTCCCTGGATGCTGCTGTGCCATCGCGCATTGACATTCACCGCTCAGGGTTCTTCTGCCACAGATCAGGATCTCTCAGACTCAACTCCTCATTTGGTGATGGGTGAGAACCTGGAGAGCTGTCTCCTTTCCCCAGCCCTGTCCTGTGCTCTCTCAGCCCTGTCATGACACTTAACATCTTTCTCGTGGATGAATTTGGCAGTGCCGGGCTGGGCTTTCTTGCCAGTGTGGCAACAGCCATGGCTTCCAGCTTGTTAGACTGAAAGAATGTGCCGTTTTAATTAATGATATGTAAATATCCTTGAATGGGCCACATTTGCATATTAAGAGAGATTTGCGGAATCTGCGGAGTAATATATTTTAATTAAGGATTAATTAAAAATAATGGGAATTTCATTTCGCCTGGCAGAATCCGTTTAGATCTTCGCACACGTCTGCTCAGGAACCCGGTCGGAGCACGCTGCCGGTGCTGTGGTGTGCAGCTGGGGCCAGTCACTGGTGCTGCTGGGTCCCGAAACCGCTGGCGGAGCTGAGCGGCCGGTCCCCTTGGCCGCATAGCCTGGGTGCGGGTTTTCGGGCTGTTTTTTGATATTCTTTATGGCAAAATAAGCAAATGGCTGTGAGACACGGAACACTAGTTGTGTTGGCAATTATGTTAATAGCATGCTATTAGGCTATGATTCTATATGAGCAATTGGGGAGAAGAAATGCCTTACTGAGAGAGAATGATACAACAGACGTCTGTCTTATTGATATAGCTCCAGAGGAGCTTTCTGCGTAATTACACTCGGCCACTTTTCAGAGGTGGGGGTGAAGCTGTGGCTATTGGGATGGAGGGGAGAATGGTCCTCTGCATGTGCCTGCATCTGAGGTGGCGATGCCCTTATGACACTACAAGAAGGAATTTTGGTACCTGACAGCAACAGGCTGAGTGTCTTAGTGTCTGTGGGCTCTTTGGTGTGCTGTTCTGGATGGTCTTGCAGAAGAGATGTGTCCTGCATCGATGGCCAAATGGTCACTGTAGAGCTCTGGGGACTGTAGCAGAACCCCAGGATTTGGCGGCTGGACCCCAGAGCTTGGTTGATTAAGCTGTGGTGATGGAGAGTATCAACAGGGAAGCCTCCCAGCTTCTTTGGTGTGATGGGGTCATGCCAAGCAAGTAGACGGGTGGCTCTAGTGGAACTGGAAAGAAGCAGGGGTGTTCTTGAGTGGTTGAGATGGGTGGAGAGCAGGAGGGAGAGCAGAGGAAGGGTGAGGGTGCTAGTCCCTCCATCCCACCCAGCTTTTCCTGGCACTAAACTGGCTGCAGCATATTGAATGCAAATGGAGAAAATGCAGTTTGTGGTAAGTGTCGGCTAATAAATAACCTCCGAGTCTTCTTCCTATCAGGCAGTGACATCCTGCATTTCTCTTCCCTGCCGCACAGCCCAAGACATTTAATGATGTGGTGCTCCTTACGGGATGTGCCGCCCATGCTAAATATCCCCAGCCTTCACAAAATGGTGGGCAGAGAGCCCAGCGCAGCTCCGGCAGCCCCACACCTCTCCCCGCAGCCCTAGGCAGGGAGGTCGGTGGTGTGGCACCTGCATCCTGCTCCCCATCCCCAGTGCTGGGCACGGACCCCTCCACCACACTCGCCTGCGGTCGCTTGAGGATTTCATTAACTGCACGAAGTAAAAAATAATCAATTTCAGATGTTCCCAGTGTTTGTGGTAATGGTCTCTCTAACCATTCTGATTAGCTGAGTGAAATGAAATTTTTCTTTTAAATTACAGCGCACTGACATTAGATATAGGCAAACTTTGCGTGCGCGGGGGGGAGGGGGCAGGCTTTTTACATTCATCCCTGTCCTTCTCTCTCTGTGGCCATCATTTGACTTACCTTCCCATCACCCCTTCCCCAGTCGCACCAAGATCTTCAGCAGCGTCTTTCTGCTACCCACTAGACTGGGATATTTTTATTTTTTTTTTTTTTGCTTTGTGAGATGTTTCCTGCAGGGTTTGGTTGGTGGGGGTGCGTTTTCCTTCTTTTAATAAATCTGTGTTTTTATCTTTTAATGTTTTCCACAGCGTTTGGGACTGAGACCAGTGCTGCTGCCAGGTTGGGCTTCTTTCCCCCATCCTCCTTGCTTCTTCCCTCCATTCTGTTGGCTGTGTGTGTGGTTTTGCTCCGGTTTTGCCACTCTCCCTTTTTGTTCCATGGTTTCTTTACAGTGTCCTGAGAGGTGAAGTCTGCAGTGAAATAGATAGCAAGAGCCATGGCCATGTGCCCTGCGGGGCAGGCTGGGCTCCTTCCTCCTCTGGCTGTCTCTGGTATCCATCTCCCTTCCCCACACCCTTTCTCTTTCCCCAGGCTGAATTTTTCAGACTCCAAACAAGCCCACAGCAGCCCTTCCATTATTAGTTTTTTCCCTTTTTATTTTTTTTTATACATTTTCCCCCTACCTTCCTTTATTCCCCCTTTCTCTGGCATGTGGCTGTGTCTGCAGGCGGGTGCTGGTATGGTGCAGCCCAGCCCAGGCTTTGGACTTCTCCTTTTGATAAGCTGTCATCCTGTGGCCCCGCGCAGGGATTTGATCAGAGCGCGCTCTCGACCCCGTGGAAGACATTAAACACCCTCCCAGACCCTTTCCTCTGTCTCCATCTCTGAACCTTTCACTCTCCTTTAATGAGAATTTCTCCTAATTATTTCAGCGGCTGCAGCACAGGGACCGCAGTGTAGTTAGATCTTGATACTGGGACGTGACTGTTATGCTGATAAAGGCAAAAGATCAATAATTTAGGCCCTAGCGTTAATGGCAGAGCTGAGAGCTTAAGTGTCTGTATTCAGGTTTAGTCCTGAAGGTTTCTGGAGTATTAATGATTTCCAGAGGAATTCCCTCCCTTCCTCTTTCTTGTGCTGCCACTGCTTTTTCCCTAGTCCTGTCCCTTTTTAAAACCTCTCTCTTTTTTGGTTTGGTTTTTATTTTTTTTTTTCCTCCTTATTTCCCTACTCTGCAGCCATTCTGCTTTGCTTTTGGGTTGCCCCTGAATTGCCCTTACACAATTTACCTGGGGCTGTGGCAGTGTGTTAGAAAGTAAAGGAGGGGAACGGAACCCGGGGAGTGGAAGCACTGAAAGAGGGGGGAAGGTGTGTGTAAAGTAAGTATTAATTTCTTTCTGTTCTGCTTTGGAGACTGCAGGATGGGCCCCACTTGGAAGGCAGGCAGCATGGCTGCATCTGGGTGATGACTTGGGTTGCCTTCTGTAGGAGCTGGAGGTCTCCATCTGTGATGGAGGTGTCACATGATGTGGTGGTGCAGGTGGAATTACCTTAAGTGCCATATGGGGCCACGGCCTGGTCACCCATCCCTCTAGATGCATGTGGAGTGAGAAGAGCCCCCTGAGTGTGAAACGCTGCTGTGCTCTGTTTTCCTCTGTTTTCATATACATCTGCCAAGCCCTCACCGCAGCCCTTCTCTTCTGCATCCTTGCAGACCCATTTTTGCTGCAGGAGCTCCTGTCCCTGTCCATTCACATCAGCTTGAAGGGGGCTGCTGGTGGAGTGGGAAAGTGTGCTGCACAAAAGATGCTCTTGCATTGTGATCCCTAGCTGCTTTCCTATGAAAGATTCTTGTCCTTTGTGAAAGTATCCCAGCACTGCTTGGTACGGGGCTGGGTTTGTCCCAGGGATGCTGGGCTGATTTGAGCTGGGATGGGGGAACAGGAAATGCATCTGTTGGAGATCCTGATGCACTGTGCTTTTTTGTTCTAGTGCTGTGACCCATCTGCCTTCTTGCTTGCTGGGTTTCTTCCCCCAGGCCAGTGTGTCTGAGCCGATCCCTGGCTGTCCAGGAAGTGTTTGGAGGCCCAGGGTGGAAAGGGGGAAGTTTAAGAGAAGAGAGAGGGGTGGGAAAAATTAACCAGTTTTCTAGTGAGGCATAAGCACTTTACTTGGTTTTTTTGGTTGTGAGTTGTTTTGGTGTTGTTTTTTTTTTATCCCCCGAGCCTGTTAGTACTTGAGGATTCAGGAAATATTGAGTTGATCTGAAAGAAGATGACAAATGATGAAGGGAAATTGAGGGATAAAGACTGTTATTTAGCCACTAGGAGCCCTGACTGGGAAACACTGCTATACACATTAGCTGGTTAATGGGAATTTTGCCTGGGTTATCTCCATCCTGATTAGCAAAGAGAGGCTGTGAGCGCCTGGGTTTTGTGTCTTTTTGTTCTGTTTGGTGCCCCAGGCTGTACTTGGCTGCAAAGGGAATGGGAAGGATTTCTTGAGAGTTGTAGAGCATCCCTCTCCACCATGCTCCAAGACTCTCCTGAGGATCACTGCCTCTCTGGCTCAGCATTGAGCTCACCAGGCTGCCCCTGCCATCCCTGGTCCCCAGTCTGTGCAAGAACTGGCAAAGCATCCTCGACCACTAGCAGTGTCGAGAAGTGTCTCATGCCCTGAGTGCTGCAAACCAGATAGCCCAGAGAAGGTGGAAGTACTGATTTGTGTTTTCTAAGGATGTCTTAATCAATGTGGGAAGCCTCACTGTTGAGGCTGTCTTTCATGAGGATCAGCACTACCTTGCGTTTTGCTTTCTTCTCTGACACTGAACGTTATGAGATGTATTTCTCCCAAGACTTCTGGAGCTTTGAGGGAAAAAAAATGACCAAAAATACGAGTTTCCTGCAGAAGTGGAAGCTGGCAGTACTGCAAATGCCAGTGAGTACTTCCTTCCAGCTGCAGAGTTGATACCTCTTCTGATTTATTCCCTTTTTCTTTGCTAGTGGCTGAAGGGTCATGCTGGCATCCAGGGGACAGCATACTCATTTGCATACTTGCAACTTTGCTGGGCTTGAATGGGCAGAGCAGGCTGTGGCTTGGTAAACAGTTCTGTAGCTCCATGGTCCAGCTGGCTCCTCTTAGCCAGCTTGCCTTGACAGGGCTAGCCACACTATAAATTAGTTTCAACTTATTGTAGTAACTGAAGTACAGAAATATAGCTAAGGACATGTGGGAAAAACATCTGGGCAGTGCAGAAGGGCTTGCTGGCTTTTATGTGCTGGCATTATTTGGGGTTGGGAGAGAGCAACCAGAAAAGCACTTCAAAGAACGTGCCCTTCAAAGAACGAAAAGGTGTTTTAATGCTTCCTAGTTCCATGCTGTTTACAAAAATGCATGTTTGTATGTGTATGTATGCATATATCTGTATATGCACACTCATAATTGCATATATAGGAATGCTAATGTGGATTGTGGCTGTGTTGAAGAGGTGCTTCAGGGAGTAAAGGAACCCTGTGGTTATGTTTCTTTGTGCAGTGTAGGGACCATGTGTTCCAATCTCAAATCCTTTCTTTGGTTATTGAAAAAACAGAGACTGACTTTGATGAAAATGCGACCACATAGGACCCAGGACCAGTTCCATGGAGTGGCAGGTGATTGTCTTCTATTATCCAGGCAAGAAACCTGAATCATAGAATCAGCTAGGTTGAAAGGGACCTACTTCTACACCAGTTTACCCAGAGCACCATCTTTGCAATCATTTCAGCTTTCCCTACTGCTTTTCCTGGTGCGTCTCTATTTATTCTCTTGGGTAGGAGGCACAACAGCCATATGATGTTCCTGCCTGAGTGTTTCCCAGTCAAATTATGTGTTTACACCCAACTTTTTGAGTGCCAAATTGACTTCAGTAGGATCTTCCTTATCCAGGACTTCCTGAGGCATGTGTTAGATTTGCTAGGCTTGGTTAGGAGGTTGATTTCTGAATGCTCTGGCCTTCGGCTGTGCAGGTTGAGTATTTGCAGAGCTTCTCTCAGCAAGCTTTAGAGAGGAGAGGACTTAAAGGACAAGTATGAGTAGCTATAGGTTTTTCTAGCCTCCAAACTGGTTGTGAAGCAGTGAAGGATTCCCCAAATCTCTGCTGATATTTGTTGTGGGTCACCCTGGGGAGCAGGTATTTGTATCTGAAATGTTAATAGAGAGACTGAATTGAATTGTGTATGCTGTCGGGGGAGCTGTAAAAGCCATTTACAAAAGAAGCCAAGAGAAGATCAGTAGAAATGCTCACAAACCCTAAAAATCCCAATGTGATGCCTGAATAATCACCCATTTGTCTGGGGAAAGAGATTAATCCGGCTAGGGTTCAGTTTAACAGGATTATTGAACGTTGGCAGGGGGCAGAGGGAGGAAGGCTCTGGGATTTTTCCTATGACTTGAGACCATGGATCTTTCTTTTCCAGTGGCCTTGGCAGGACAAGGAAGCTTCAGGAGTTGGGGTGGCTTTGCTAGATGTCAGTGTGTTAGCTGTAGTGGGACAGTTGGAATCATGGAAGTCTGACCGGGTCCTTCCTTCCCTTTCACCTTTTCAGCCAGTTTGCTTAGATGAGAAGCTTTTTGGGACAGAAACCTTGTCTGATGGTATGTGTTCCTTGTGGGGAGCTGAAATGGGACGTTTGGCAGTTTTTAACCCTGCCACAAGGAAATGTGTATTTCATCCAACCAGCATGAAGTCTGGATGCATCTCCAAGGGGGCTGCTGTCAGGTCAGTCATGTCTGTTGCAATGCCACTGGAAACATTTGTCTGGGCAGGTCAAGACAGAAACATGGGGGGAATTTTTAGGAGGGACATAGACCTTCATCAGCCTCTGTTGAAGGGTGAGGAAGAGACTTCTGGTGGGCTGGATTAGTCATTCAGTACCAAGGGAGGGTTGTGCCTCTTGAGCCACCTGATATTGACAAAACCCCTTTCATTTGGCATAATGCCCTAGAAAGTGTTTGGGGACAAGATGTTTGGTGCTTGGCTGCATTGTGGCCTTGATCATGGCAGCTCTCCTAAGCTCCTTTCTAGGCATTAGTGTGTTTTCTTCTTAAAACAGCTTTTTACCCTTAAAAACAAGGAGATGCATAGATGAGAAGGGAGACAGTGCTGCTGCCTCTACAATATCCCCACAAAGCAGATCACACAAAATAAATTGAAAGAAGAAATGTTTTTTTGTAGCATTGCCTGCATTTATGTGGTGCTAGATAGGAGTATGAGTATGAGTGTGTCTATGTCTCAGTGCATGCTTCATAATATAAAGCAATCACAATGTCTCTATGGTGCTCCCAGAGAGCTGTTGCTGTGTTGTCAGATACTGTAACTTCTTTTAAGTCTACTTTATGTAGGGTATCTTGCATATTTGGTGATCACAAAAAGAAGCAGGAGAATAAAAGCGGGAGGAAAAACAAGGGGGCAGCTCTGACTGTCCCAGTGTGCAGCATCTTCCTCCCTGCCCTCCTCTGCCTTGGCTCTTCAGATGAATATTTCTTAAGTCTTTTGATGGGACCTGGGGGATCTGGTGGAGCTCCTCTCTTCCCTTTGGCTGGTGGTGTGTTCAGGGACGGGTGGGATAAGCAAAACACTCAGTATTCACAGAACCAACATGTCACTGTTTCACAGAGGCATCATTTTGCTGTTTCGCTTTTTCCATGCATCTTAACCCACAGGTTGTCACCTCTTACAGACACATGAGAGTAATAGGACGTGTTTTCTTTCTCACCACTCTTTCTTCAGCCTGTCCCTTCCCATGTCCTTTTCCAGGCCATATTTGCTTGCCATTTTCCCACTCCCAGATGTCCCCTCTCTCCATGGCCCTGCCTCCCTTGCTTCCTCCACTGTGCAGTTGCTGCCAGCTCTGTTTTTTCAGCAGTGCATGTGGGGAGCCGAGAGCCAGGGATGGAGAGAAGACAGAGCTAACTGCATCCATACCTGCGTTTCTGTGGGAATGCTTTGGGCATTTTTTCATATATGGCCTGTGCATCTCCAAAACAGTGTTGAGTGGTGCAGGCTACTGACAGGCAAAACTGCCCAGACAGTTGAAGCTGCGAGCTGGTTACCCCAGAGTGGCATGTGGTTTGGAAAGGAGGTACATCCTCACCAGCACACCTGGTTTCCTGTCCTTGCAAGCAAGCTCTATGGACTGGGCAAGCTGTTTTTGAAGTGAGGCCTGTCTTCTGGTGCTGGACTGAGAATTCTCCCTGTCTCTGAGAGACTGATCTGCAGCACCCCTTGGGAAAAGAGCTGCTGCTGCTGTTATTTAACAGGGATACAGAGATGGAGGCTGAGGAATCCTGAAAAACCCAGGAATCTTCCAGTTGTCCTCCTTCCATCTCTGGCACATCCTGTGGTTCATCATAGCTACAAGTACTCATCGAAGCCTGTTCTCCAGGGGTGGCATTTCCCAACACAGGCTGGGAGCCGTTCTCTGATCATACATGGGATGGCTGAAGGCTGCATCCCAATGTAAGCAGCCAGGTAGAGTTGCCTCTTTCGTAATGTCTGGTCTTTCTTAAGTCATTTAAATAGCAAATAAACTCCAGCAGGTTCTGCAGAAATGTGAGGTTGAGGCTCTGCTTGTCCGTTGCTTCCCTGTGTCAGGGCTGTGCTGAGCCAGGGATGAATGATTGGGAATCAACAAAGTGTTTAAACACCAGAATTGAAATTAATGTCCCCTCATTGCTGGTGAGGCTGCCAATACATTACAGCAAGCACCTTCCCAAAGTGAAATGAATGTTTGTTTATCCTCATGAAATATACATCAAAACATGGTGGTGGGAGAGGCTGCTAATGAGGGAACCGGCCAGCTCTCCATTAATTCACGGCTGGGAGCAAATACTGCTCTTTTCCTCTTTTCTTTCCTCTCTAGGCCTTAGTTTTGAAGCCTAACCTGTCCGCAGCTGTGTATCCAAAAGCATTAATATGGCTTTAATGAAAACTCCGGTTGATCTGTCCAAAGATATTGATGAGTGGTCCTCAATCGTATTAATCTTCTCATTGCGGGAGGAAATGAAGGTGGTGAGTGGGGCCGTCAGGTGCCACTGGAAGAGGAGGGTGCGCTGGGAGCAGGGAAGCTGCTGCTGCCTGGCCCTACCTCTGTTGCTGTACCTTTGCCTGGCTTGTGTTGAGTTTTACAATTTTTTTGGTGCTTCTCGAAACTGGAAACAAAGCTTCTGCCCCATGGCTGGACTGCACACCACAATTCCAGGCCGGTATTTAACATTCAAATCATTAAATTTCTGCCAATAAATCCATTACTGTTAATTATATTGAAGGGGCTAATGATCCGTCGACGATATTCTGCCATAGATTTCCATGCACATCGAATAGGCGCCTTGCCTTCAGTCTCTGCCAGGGTGCATTTTGGGGGGTTCCCCCTCTCCTTTGCAGATTTCTTAGTGGAGCGATGCCCCTGTCATCCCCTCCTCCCTGAGCATAGGCTGCTCCTCGATAGGAACACGCTACACTTCTTTATGGCTTATGGCAAACTGCCTTGATTACTTCTACTGTTGTACCCATTATGTGAATTAAATATGTATTCAGTTGCATGCTGCTTGCGTTGTTATTGCAGGGTGACATATGGTAGTGACTCAATTAGAATGAAACTAGCATTAGATAACCCTTCTGATTACATGCATCCCAGCTCGCTCTGCAGCCTGGCTGCTGCTGCCACCACTGCTGCTTTGCCTGATCTCCCGTTATCGGTGGGCCACAGGTTTCATTAGCTGTTATCATTTCCAGAGGTGAGCTTTAAGCAGGAACATGGCAAGAGGATGGTGTGCAGGTTGAGGTGAGGGCATATGGGGTACCATTGCACTACCCATAGCTGAGCTGGCCTTGTGGCCTCATGCAAGCAGGCTGTGGGAGGAGGGGTGCTCACAGTGATGTAAGAGTGCTCACAGCAATGCCCATGAATTTCAGTTACAACCCTCTTTACCTTCCCTTGGCGGTAGCTCCAGGAGTTTTCAGATCCTAGAAATGCCTGAAAGCGTGGACCATCCTGAGTCCCAGACAGACGTGCCTTGATGGGCAGCACTGTGGCAGAGCAGCCACTTGCAACCAGCTATCTGTGCCTGGGTGAAGCTTCAGTGTTTGAGGATGCCCTCAAAGCAGCAGCAAAAATGGCTTTGGTTTGGTACACAGCTACTCCTGACTCTGGTAAGCAGCGCCAAGTTTTCTTTAAAGGAAAAGGATCAAATAGCTGTTGATTTTATGTTCTTGTCTCTTTCCCCCTGTGGAGTGAGTGCCCGGTGAGAAATATCTTGACAGGGACTGGGCATTTTCTCCTCTTGCTGGGTGGTTGTCTGGTTGCAGATTGCTGGGTGCCGGTGGGTGGCTTTGGCACTGCTGCCCTCTGGTGCGCACCACAGCCACTCCGTGGGTAGCCCGAGGCTCTGAGCCTGGGGTGCTCAGGAAGGCTGTGTTTGCTCTAACTTGAGGATTTTCTGCTTCCTCAGTTCCCTTCTTCCCTGCAGAAACCAGCCAAAAATCTTATGTTTCTTGAAGCTGGAAAGGATGGATTTCACTGGCCCCATGCACCACTGCTTCTGTAATTTCTGGCTGTTGTAGGACTTTGCTGTGGGCATGAGTGGAAGATGCTGCTGGTCCTGCAAGTGAGGCTTTAGCCTTGAACTTTGGCAGCACCAAATCTGGAATGTTTGGTTGTTCCACGAAACAGCTGAACTATCTGTGTCTATCCACAGGGCATTGCTTCTCCCCAGAGTTTGGTAGCCCTGCTCCCAAACCCTGAGATTTTACTTGATAGCTTTGTGAACTGTTTGTCAGCGGATCCTGATGTGAAAGTAAATAGGAAATGGGTTAATCATACAAACATGCTTGGGTTCCAGAAACAATCTCAGCCAGTGAACTGTTTGCAAACATTTCTTTCCAAGGGCTGCTCCCCAGTCACGCTGTGATTGCTTCCAGCGCCCACTTTCTCCTCTCATGTTGGGCAAAGGGAGGATTTTTTTGTAAATGGAGTACCAGCAACCATCGGTGAGCAAATAACACACTTCCTGGTGACAGGGCTTAGCTAAATACAAATTTTATCTGGGTACGTATATAGCTATTGAGGGGGGTATTTATGAATGGAAAATAATATAGCTTGACAAAAAAACTGCATTTGTGTGGGGATTTTTTTTCCACATAAAAGCCTGGAGTTTGGTTTGCACCTTTCATTGCTCCTTAATTCTTTTTATTGGTCTTGCACGTTCCCCTTGTGAGCATGCCTGCATAGGGGTGTGTGTGTACACATGGGCCTGCATGCATATTATGCTGTCAGGCCTCTGCAGGAAGCTTTATTCTTGATTTTGCAAGTGGGAAGTTTCTTTTTTTTCAGTGAAATAAAAGCTCTTCCCAGCAGAGGACTGTGGCAAAGATAGTTGCTTCTGCAGTCATAATCCTTTAACCCATTCCAGACTGTAGCCCAAATTCCATTAGCATCCTTCCTGGCTCATGGTTTTCTGAATGGCTATGGGGGCTTTGCGGCAAAGCCCAGCTTGTGGTGCAGAGCACAGGCAGGGTCTGGCTAGTGCACCTGCTCTGTGGTGGGTGCAGTGTAAGCTGCCCCTCTGTGGGGAATCTGGTGAGGATGATCAGATGCAAACGTTGCCCATCTGAGTTCTCCAAATTTTGGGTGCTTGGCAGAGCTCAGTGCAGGCATTGCTTGGTGGTCCCTCCTTGCAGAGGCGATGCCTTGAAGGAACACACGTTTCCTTTTCCAAAACTGAAGCTTTTCTGATTGTTTGGTGTGTTTTCTTCCTACAGCAGGGTTTGCAGACTGAGCTGGGGAGGTGGCATGGGGCTTTCAGAGCAGGATCCATCCCTTTATTGCTTGCCTTAGTATTGCTTATGTTGCTATCGGCTAGAAAACCGTCAGCTCATACAAATGACTGACAGCAGCCAGCGTCAGCCCTTGGCAGGTATGTAAACAAAAGAGAGAGCCGTTTTCTGCTTGCTCGTTGCTTTTTTTTTTCACCCTTTCTTTTTTTCCTTTTTTTTTCTTTAAATGTTTTTACTTGAAGGAATATGGATGCAAGGTGGTGTAGCCCTGGCTGGCAGTGGACCTGTGATATTAAGCTGGAGAGTGTCACCTTGATTCCAGAACTGCTTGACACTAAACGCTGGGGAGATGACACTAAACGCTGGGGAGATGACACAAAGGGACTGGGGAGATGAATAACTGGGGGGCTGCGTGGACTGCTACCTGCTCCCTGTGTTTTCTGAGTCTTCCAACCTTCTCTCTTCTCTGAGCATCCCCTCTGGCCCTCGCATGCGTTTCCTCCTCATCTTTCTGCCACGGGTGGGTGCATCCCTGCTGGTTTCCGTAAGCTGCCTGCTGAGCACAGCCCCCCAGTCTGCAGGGCTGTCAAGGGCTGTGTCTCTCTCCGATTGATTGGAAAAGTTCTTGTGCATGTATTTATATTTTTTTCTCCCAGTGAAAAACACCACCTGAGCAGGTCTGTCAGGCCTGCGCAGCTCATGCAGAAGGCAGGCGAGCTTGCACATAGGGACTTAAACACCAACATAGTCCTATGAAGGAAAAACAAAGATATTGATACAAGTGGAGGTTTTCTGCTTGGTTTTCACTTTCTAAAGTGCCAGGCAATTTCTTAAGGTGGTTCTTCTTGTTGTAGTTATTATTTTTAGTATTAGGATTTGCTGGCGGTACTTATTTGGGTGCAGTAACCCCTTCACCCTCCCTACCGCTGGGTGCTGGGGTCACCTGTGCAGCTGCAGAAAGGAGCAGGTAAACCCTGGAGTCTGATTTTGACTCCAGGGAATTTCACAGGGGTGAAAGGAGATGGAAAACTCCATGAAGCCGCTAAGCCACGAGATGGAGTGGATTATTTAAGTGGATTAGTGATTTCTGACCTGGGGCTGGTATGGAGCAGATGGGGTTTGGCCTGCTGCAGGGTCTGTGGAAGGGTTATGGTGGGTGACGGTGGGTTGAATCCTCCACCTCCAAGAGCTGCAGCCTCTCTCCCCCAAATAGCTGCCCAGCCCATTCCTGCCCTTGGGTGTGGGCAGCTGCCTGCCTGCCTGCCTGCCTGCCTGTGCTCACCCTCGACTGGTGAAGGCAGACTGGTATTGAAGAGAAGCTGGGAAATGGTCCCTGCCTTCCCCTCCCCTAAGCCACTGTGTCAATGGGAAATGCTGGCACATGGTGAGAGGGGTGGGGGGTGTCCGGGGGGAGTAGGCTTCTTCCTCTGCATGAGAAGTGCTGTGCTCATCTCTGAGGGTCTCTCAGCCCTTCATTTGGGTGGGAAGGAAACTCCTGCTAGTCTCTTTCTATGCCTGCACTTTCTCCCCTTTCTTTCTTACTCTCCTTTTCTTCCCTTCCTCAAAAAAACCAAAAAAACCAAAAAAAAACCCCACCAAAATAAACCCCCAGCAGAAAGCAAGCTGTGATACTGTCGGGCCTGGCATTGATGTTATTTATTTTCCTCAGTTGCTGCTCTGGAAGCCCGGAGTTGACAGAGCGGTTTTGTAGAATAGAAACATTATAGACTGTTACTGTCAGAGTGTTAAATGTGATGGATAGAGAAATACAGGGGAGGGAGGGGACTTTACACTAGCCATGTCTGCCAGCGAGGGTGCTCATGGGAGAATAAACCATCCGCATATAAGAAATGAATGAGGTAATGTGGCGGGAGGTAATGGACTCTTGCAACAGAGATGTGCCTTGCTGGCTGGACTTAACCCTCGCCACTCTGCTGCTGGGATGGGGTGGGATGCAGGGTGCGTGCTTTGCTTGTCTCTGGCCCTGTAGGATGCTGAGGTGTGGTAGGAAGAGCCAGGCTGTCCTGTGAAGTGAGGAGAGTACTGGCCAGGTCTCTGCGGGCCCTCATCCTGAGCACCAAGAGATTTATTTATTGCTTGTTAGCAAAGGCACCTGTGCTGCTTGGGAGGTGCAAATGGATGCAGCTTTCCAAAAGCGGCAGCCCGATGGCTCATTTGGGGTGGCTTCAGGTTCAGGGTCCTTCTAAGTGTGGATGCAGAAGTCTTGGGTGCTCAGATGGTGAGGTGAAGAGCACAGGCTTGGAGGGGGGTGGAAGAGGTGGCCCTCAACTTGGTCTTTCCCTTTCACTGGTGGCAGAGGTTATGGGAAGCTGAGGGGCTTCGCCTTCATTTGTGACTGTTTGCACAAGGTGCTGTGCTGGGGTCCAGAACTGTAGCCCCATGGTTTTGGTGCTTGGTTTGTACTTCAGACATCGTTTCTCATTGTTGAGAGGGGAGGGCTGGGTAGGGAGAAGCTGTGGCGGTTGGTGCCCTTCCAGCTCTGTGTTTATGTCTGGGGAGGGCAGGCTGTGTGCGTGTCTCAGCACTTCTTCTGTTCACGCTGATGGGTTTTCCAGTCATCCACTTAACTATCAAATTGTATTTTGAGGGCTAATTAGTGTTTGGTACTTGTTTCTCTCTCTCCTCCTCACAGAGTCTCTCTCTGTAGCTCCCCCACAAGGAGACCCCATGGGCAGTAATACTTCCTGCCTGCAGGACCACAGAATCACAGAGTGGTTTGGGTTGGAGAAGGGACCTTTAAAGATCATCTGGTCCCCCTCGCTGCCATGGGCAGGGGCACCTTTCATAAGACCAGGCTGCTCAAAGCCCTGTTGAACCTGACCTTGAATTGGTCCAATGATGGGGCATCCACAGCTTCGCGGGGCAACCTCTTCTAGTGTCTCACCACCCTTATCGTACATTTAGTCTTTACATCTGATTTAAATCTACCCTCTTTTAGTTTGAAACCATAACCCCATGTCCTAGCACTACAGGCTGTGGTAAAAAGTGTTTCTCCATCTTCCTTACAAGGATGATGGGATTGCAGTGGGTGAGAAGCCTCAGGGTGGGGGGCAGCCTAGATGTGGGGCATTGTGCAGCCCTGGTAGCTCTCACTGCCCCTTCCTTTCATGCATCACTGGGCGTCCGGCCTGAGAGCGCAAAGTTTGTCCTAGTCAGTGTGTGTGAGTAATTAAATTACTTCCTTGTGCATTTTACCCTCACTGACTTTTACCCATCATCTTATCTCCAGCTCATGGAGCTTCGTTCACACATCCTTGGAGGAGTATTTCAGCATTTTTGGGTCCTTGCTAACCTCTACTGCTCATGTTCTCCTCAGACCTACAGCTGCTCATGCTCTTCATCTGGCAATAAATTTACTAAGCAGCAGTGGGTCAACCTCATAGACCCATGGCATTATTGAAAAAGCCATTTATTTCTACTCTTTTCCACATCTTAACCAACCCTTAGTCCTTGCTTTTGCTGGGGGAAGAGTTACATTTGTCAGCTGATGAAACCTGGGGGACTCCAAACAAGGCCAAGTGTGCAGGCCTTCTGTTGCTGGGTGTGCAGCAATTGTAATAGATTAGTGAGATACAATTTCTTCTTCCTTACGGGCATGGCTAGTTAATCTCAGTGGTATCGTGTCCATCTCGAGGCTTTATCCTATCTATTTATCATCTTAGCTGGTACTGAAGTGGGACTCACAACTTGGTGAATCTGTGGCTCATCTCACTCCATTTTTTAAAAATAGGGTATGACACTTTGTGTCCTCTAGTGTAATGAGAGATTGAGCTGCTAATGAAAATATGCAATCATTTTATTTCTGAGTCCCTGCAGGACTCTAAGGCAGGTATTACGTGGTCCTGGTGGCTCCTCATTTTTCATTTTCCAAGCGTGCTTTACCATCACTTCTTCTGACATCTCAATCTCTGATTGAGTCTCATCTTTGCCACCTGAAATATGGCCCATGGTCAGAGATAGCATGGTGT
Organism: Loriculus beryllinus; assembly: GCA_039877255.1. Lineage (NCBI taxonomy): Eukaryota > Metazoa > Chordata > Aves > Psittaciformes > Psittacidae > Loriculus > Loriculus beryllinus. The sequence goes on along the minus strand of JBCJKH010073178.1, from coordinate 2,203 downwards.
TGGGTTGCTGAAGGCTGAGGACTGTTTTCCTGCATCCACCACAGCAGCTCCTCCAGAGATCACCTCTGCATGGATGATGGCAAGGGTCAGGCTTGCTGTACGCCTTGTGACAAAAATCATCTTCATCTTGGTTTGTGAGCTCCCAGATAATAAAGAATTGCTACCACTTAGAGCATCATCTGCTTGTAAAATGGGTGAGCTTGAGGAATTTCCTTGTATTTGCTGCTTCTTTGGGGTTTAGGTCAGATTTCTTTGGGATACAGTGAGACTGCCCAAAATGTTTCTGTTCAGGAAGCATCTGGGTGTGTTGGTTCCAACCACTGGACTTGCCCATGCCTTCAGGCAGTGTGGGAGAGGCAGAAGGAGCCAATATCAAACCAAAATCTCTTCCTTATGAAGAAGCAATGGGGAGATGCCATCAACGGGGGAAATTGCCTGCCCCACAGGTGAGAGCCCTAGTGGTCTGTAGCTGTGGGAATGTCAGCATTTCTGTTTGGTGGCAGCCACTCTTATTTCCTGGCTCTATGAGAACTCGTCCACAGATCCCCTTGGATTTGTTTGTTTGGGTTGGTGGTGGTTTTTGTGTGGGTTTTTTTTTTGTTTTTTTAGCTTTGTGCTCCTAATCAGCTTGATTTGGTAAACAGCTTCTATCACAGCACGTCACAGGGAATTTATTCCTGGGTGCTGTAATCTGAAGAAAAGCAGAGTAAAGGACCTCCAGTCACAGCCATGCATGCACGCAAAAAGTTAAGTATTCTTGCTTTCGCTGACAGTACAAAGGTGTCATATACGAGAAGGATTGACACAGACCAAAGGGTCTTGTGGGAAATATGATAATAACTATAAAGAAGACAGATTATTCCCCAGTTGCCAACATTCAAACCTTTTTACAGTCAGTTCAAACATATAAAACTTTATTGCTGTAGCAGAAAGGGGAACAATTTCTGGTTGCACAGCTTTCCCAGGGCTGGGTTTATACTGTCTGTGTTATTGCTCTATAGTGGCATTTTAAAGTTTATTGAACAAGACTTTTACAATTGAAGGAAGTATATAAAACTGTAAATTTATTAGATTTTTCAGGATAAGTGCCCTTTCTAGTTGTGCTCAAGAATTCGGAGCTACGAGAAACTGCTAGTTACAAGACTTATTAATATTAAAGACTGAGAGAGCGCGCATTTTATACCTTAACTGATCTAAAAAATAATATTATGATATTACTGAAAATCTGAGCTGTCACTGAGTAGGGTGTGTAGAGTGTTTGTATAGTTTTTGTATGTATAAATAGTCCATATCTATGTGCAGATATGCATATATGTACATGTCTGGGTTTGTCTTTGCAGGGGTGTGTGCACATGTGCTGTATGAGGGTGTGTGCACATACAATATGTGAGCAGACGAACACACACATGTGTTTGAGCATATATGTATATGTAAATCTGTGTGCTCCTGTGTAGTATTTTATTTTTATATGGATTTTTTTTTTCAGTATTGTGCAGTGCTTTCTAGTATGGAGTCTTAGTGCACGTTAGGCTTTTAGGTGATGTGGAGATACAATTAGTGGGGTGCCTGGGTGGATGTGATGGTTATATCGTGCTTGATTGTATGTGGTGTTCATGGGCATCTCATTTTAACTCATGTATGGAGACCTCCAGTATCTGAACTATACAATTTATACTGCGTTCACCATTCACCTGATATTTTGTGCCTAAAACCAGTGAGCACATGAGTGATGGTGGGATGGCGTTTTCCAGAGGGCTGTGTGCCTGCCCCCATCCTCTGCTTTTTCTTTTGGGCTGTGGCCAAGTAACACTGATCATAAATTTGCTGGGACCAGATTCTGTGGTTGGCACGTTTGCTCTGGGCTGCTTATGCAGCAAAACCAGGCTGCAGTGCTGCTGGAGACAGCCCTTGAAGAGCTCATCCTGCATACAGTCTGGGGAGAAACCTGCTTTTGAGGGGTCCCTGCTATAGGTTTTCTTTTTCGAGCTTGAGAGTGATTTCACCTAAATGTGTGACTTGAATTAAAATAACTCATAAATCTGCTCTTCTGCCCGCTGCGTGTAGAACATTGCCTACCCACCATGGTGGCTGGTGCTGCTGAGAGGCTCGGGGGACATCTGAGAGGGTGCTGGTCTAATAGTAAATTTAGGAAATGTTATCTTTTCTGTCACCCAACACAAGACAGATCCTTACAGATCACCAT
>JBCJKH010073176.1:25209-39297 GCA_039877255.1 Loriculus beryllinus | reverse complement strand
GTCTTCCTATTGCCCTCAGGTGCAGAGCAGCTCAGCAATCACACACTATAGCTTGGTAGCAATTTGGCTTCTGAGACAAGTGAACCAACTATCCAAGCACTGCCAGTCCTGACATTAAAAGCATGCCACTCTTATCTTCTTTGCAGGTTAAAAAAATTAACAGCAGCAGCCTGCAAGATTCAAGATTCACTAAAGCTCCTGAGACATGACTTTAAAGTAGTCATGCCATTTCCTGCGGGCCGGTAACAGTGATTGCTGCAGCTGCTTCCTGCAACACAGCACTAACTTACCCCCTCCCTCCACTGAAATTGTGTTGGCTCTTTTTTAATAGCCAATTCACCCAAAGGCCAAAAATCAACTGACCTGTCTGCCAGAGTTTAAGATCTGTCTGTTCTGCCAGGTCTTTTTGAGAGAGAAGAAGCAAGGCAGAGTCTCAGCAGCTGTTAATCAGTGCTTCCATAAATGTTAAAGGACAACCATTTTATAAGCTATATAAACTAATATTTCAATAATCTTTCAAACGTCTTCAAAAGATATCCCTGTCCCTGGTAGCTACTGAAATAAGAGATTCCATTTATTCTCATTTAAGCAGGTCTTAAGGGCATGAAGTCACCTAATTAGGCTTTCTGGTATTCGTACAGTTTGCTTTGCTCACAAAAGGAAAAACTTATCTACAAAAATCCAAATATTCTACTTCCAAGAAGCTGCCTCACATTCTTGAGGGTTGCCATGAGGTATTCCTCCCTGCTATAGGGGACATCAGCAGGACAACCACAATCCCTCGAGAGCTGCAAATCCCTGTAGCCTTCCCAAGAACAGCTATCAGGAAGCAGGCTACCATTCCTGCTTGACGGCTGTGCAGAATCAAGAGGAAAAAAAAGAATGCAGTTTACAACCTATTCAAACTGCATCCATTTATTTCAAAGTGGAATTTAACCCCAGGGTACAAGAGGAAACCATAAGCCTCTCAGAGAGCAGGATAACAGGTCAATCTATGAGATGGAGTGTCATCTAGCTCCCAGACACATCTAGGTGGTATGACTGCTTTACAATCCACCCTTTCTCAGAAATGCAAGTGATCTAAATAGAACAGAAAAGCAGGAATAAAAACAAATGGCTAAATATATTTGAAAAATGTTAGAGAGTTCAAGTTGTTTTGTCAGATATATTAAATCCATTCAAAGAGATCTTAACTTTAAAGGTCATTTAATTCCTAAAAGCTTTACCCCAAATAATCCTTACAGCTCTCACAGGTTAGTCTTTTCCTTCCTTCCTTTCCAGCATAACAGAGAAACCTCTCTTGTAGTCATGACAGAGCTGAGTATTGTTTAAACACAAATGTTTATGGCAAGAAGCAAGTCATCTCTTGGCTGGCACAGTGTACTACAAAACAATTACAGGGAAGTGATAAAGTACTATCAAAATACTAGTCTGTTGGTGCTACAGCTGTATTTGTTGTTTCAGAGTATCAGAACCACCCTAGAAGGCTTTAGAAGGCAGTAACAGAAAGGGCCTTGCAGCTTTGGGTACAGGACAGAATGCACTTAACTTAGGTGCTGGTTCAGGTTCAAAGAAGAAAGGTTTGGTAGCTTGGAAAAGACACCCCGTACTTTTGGATCTCCTGCATTTGTATCCAATTTTTTCTTTAGTGGCACACAAAGTCAAACAGAAAGAGGGAAAAGTAAGACATTCCTGTGACTCGTGTCCCAGAGTGCCTCATCAAACGTAATGGAAGCACTAGGAATTGAGGCCACAACCTCAACTGCAGTTTCTGGAGCTACAAACAAAACAACCCACAGGCCAGTTCCTCAGTCTGGACTTCAACACTACAGGACTCCCAAGTGGCTGAAAAGTAAGCAGTACTAAAACCATGGTGGTGCTCACAGGCTGAAATCAAACATCCTTTGTTATACTCCAGAACAAAGCCAGGATCCAAAATCCTTCAATATTTTGGTGTGGCTGATGACAACTTCAAAATATTGCAGAGCTGGACAAATATCCAGATAGGAATAGATGTGATGTCTGTCGTGGTTTAAGCCCAGCCTGTAACTCAGAACCACGCAGCCGCTAGCTCACATTCTCTTCCCTTCTTCCTTCCCCCACTCCCAGAGGGATGGGGAGGGTTAGATCACTGCTCAGGTCAGGCTGGGTATCGGTCAGCAAGTGGTGAGCGGTTGTATTCTCTTCCCTTGTTATTTCCCTTATCATTATTATTATTGATGGTAGCAGTAGTGGTTTGTATTATGCCTTAGTTACTGGGCTGTTCTTATCTCAACCTGTGAGAGTTGCATTCTTTTGATTCCCCTCCCCATCCCTCTGGGAGCAGGGGAGGAAAGGGAAGGAGTGAGCGAGCAGCTGCATGGTTCTGGGTTACAGGCCGGGCTTAAACCACAACAGTGTCTCATTCAAACAGTGCCCTTACAATTGCAGAAACCCTCCTAAATAGCTTACACAGCTGTGACCCAGGGCAAAACGTCAGAACAAGCTATCCCGTTTGCTGCTTCTAAGAAAGTTTTGCTGGTAGCAAAGGTGACTAATTGGGCTTTCTGCTGTTAGGTTAGGAATACCTAGCAATGCATCTATGCTAGCAATTACCAACCACTCAGGAGATCAGGAGATGCCTATGGAACTGCAAGTAGTTCTAGTCCTCTTTCCAGAAGCTGTTAAAGATGCTTTCTACTATTCCCTGAAATACACTTCACACCACTAAGAAAACTACCATAAAACCATAGGACAGATTACCTTAGCTTTACCTGCCGAATTGCATTTTGAGAAGATCTGGGGGGCTGCTGGTTTTTTTTAAGAAAGAAACACAAAATTGTGTCAAACCAAAGTTACATTGCAGTGCCTATAATGAAATTTTCTTAGCTACCACAGCCATGAAGCAAAGGTCACCATGTTGGTATTCCATGAAAGCCTGCAGCATTTAAGGCATTTTGAATACTATAAGAATACTGCTGCATTTGCACAAGTCTCCCCAAAATACCCAGTGACACTGCCAGCATGAGGTGGTTAGTCAACATTTCTAACATCTATGCAAAGGTCAAAGCAAATAAAATATGTTGGAGTGCTGAGCCCAAGGGCACTCCGAAATGTTGTTTGAACACAATCCATCAATATGTACTTTTTCTCTTCTATTACCCACATAATCACCAGCCGTGTTTCACCAGAAATCTGTTGTTCAAAAGTGTTCAAAAATGTCACAGTTTTGGTCATCTGTGTCAGTTGCTCAAGAGTGATTTATTAAAATGCTTGGCTAAACAGGTCATCATCCCAGTGGCACATAATAAATCAGGGAGCACTTGACAATATTGCTGTTACAATAGGTGTGACTGCTGGTGCTGCCAAACATTAAAGTTGCCAGGCGTTTCCATGAGAAAGCCCTGTTTTAAGTTACTTGCAGCTTTGTCAAACTGCTCAAGCTGAAGTTTTCCATGCTAGAGTTTATATTAGATTGACTTTTACTTTGTTTAATGGAAAATTTTAGCCAAAACTGTTTGCTTGTTGTGCAAGTAGGCCAGAGTACAGTATGTTTTATTTCTGCTAAGGAAAAAAGAACCAAGAGTCTGTTAGAAGCTTTCATGTTTTCAAGAAGCCATCTTGACATTCAATGAGGATGGACTGCGTTTGGTTGTGATTCCAGCTACCTAAACATCCCCCTAGATTAGGTCAAGTTGACATCTTGAGAGAAATGGGTGGTACTTCAGTTTGCTAACTGTTACAACCACCCTAATAGTACCATCGGCATCCCATGTGTGCCTTCTGACCAAGCAGCTAAGTTGCCGTTCAGGTACAGCTCCCAGTTGCTTTGTGTCAGCCTGAGCCAAGGCATTGATTAAAGACAGCCTGGAGTGGGGGGAAGTTTCTTCTGTCAGACCTTACAGAAACAGAGTTCTTAAATAGAGAAAAGTGAGAAGCAAGAATCAGCCCTGTGCTGCTGTCCACAAAAACACCCATCTGAGGGATCTGTAAGCTATAGAGCAGGCACTGACCACAGTCTGCTGCAGCTGGGTTTGCAAGAAGGCTCGGAAGCCATTGGAGACTCTGAGGAACCATTTTCAGCTTCACAGAGTACTTGTGAAGTAAGTTCATCAGGAATGCAACTGCATGATAGATTTACAGATTCGGGGGTTTGTTATAAATTCAAGCAGAAAGCTGATTTCCCGGCCCCTCTGTACAGAGATCAGTATCATCTGCTCTTGTATCTCACACCCAGAATGGCAAATGATTCACAAGCTGCACATTCACAGGATCTGTGGTTATTGATTAAAGTAAAACCTTACAAATCCTTCAGAAAACTGAGGTATCAAATAAGAGTCAGAGAATGAAAATGTCCTTTTAATAATTAATCACTGAAACAAAACCTGCATTTGAAGTGACCAGGTTAGCAATTCCAGACACATTACCAATCCCAAATCATAAACTGACAATCTGTTGCAGTCCAAGAAGGGCAACATGCTAATTCATTAGTTTGTCCCTCAAAAAATGACAGGTGAGCAGGCCTGAAAAATAAAGCCTGTACACAAGCAGGCTTGCTACAGTACAGAAAATAACACATCTGCCAGACCTTGGGATTTTGTTAGTCATGCTCCTCAGCCTCTGCTGATGGAAGTAATAAAAACCCATTGGAAACCCTGCTCAAACACACACAGCCCCCCTCCAAACTGTGCTGATATCCAAACTGCCTTCCCACAACTACACAGACATGAGGGATCATGAAGACCTCAGTCACGATTAAAAAAACCCCAAGAGCAAAAGAGAGAAAAGGAGCCAACTGACTTCCCTAGAAAAAGCTACTACCTATCTATTTAACAGTATTCATTGAAACCATCTTAAACCAAGAGCTGAATAGCCTCAAATAACTTACCCACTATAACACAATATATAATATAACGCAAGGAGGCAGTGATCTGTGGCAGGTCTGACTGACTCATGCCTGAAGACAAAACTGAACATGAACTCTTCAACAACAAAGTGCCTACCCTTCATACAGCAGTTCTTCTCTGCGTCTAGAGCTGGTTGCAGAAAGCCTTCATTGCTCATAACTGAGGGAACACACACTCCAAATATACAGGAAGAATATTACACTTAAGGAACATCTAGAGTAATCTTGCAATGGAACAGTTCAACCAACCAGTCAAATACTGAGAGCTGGGGGGCTGCTAAAATTAAGTGTTTGAAGTACATTCGACATCAACAAAAAGACACAAATTCGAAAACATAAGAGCTTCCAAACTTGTTCTTAAATAAGGATTTTGGACAAAAACCTCTCTCTTCTATTCCAGACACTACAGAAAACCAGTGAACTTGCATTTTGTATTGATAAATGGGCTTTCTCATGTCCAGGAGGAGCACAGTTAATTTATAGCAGAGCAGCTGAGAGAGAAAATTGTAAAGCAGCAGTGAGTGTGTTTCAGGGCTTCCTACTCCTGGGAGTGGGTCTGGGGGAGGAGAAGACGCTGCCTCCCTGAAATCACACTCTGTAGAGCACTGGGTAACACTCTCACACAGTCTTTTCTCTCCAGCTTAGTTAACAGCTAGTGTCCCCCAAGCTGTATTGTGGCTCTCTTGTTGTGTTAGGGTTCTTTCTCCACTCTCTAGAAATACAGAGAGTGAGTATACACACTGCGAGGGAGTATAAACACTGAAGACAACACACTACAAGAACCTGCAGCATAACAGTATGGCTAATTTACAGTAAACCACCAAGACCATGACTGTGGCAATAAGAGTCAGCAAGCACAAACACATGGCTATTTATATGCAAGATACTGCATTCCAGGCACTGGTATGCCATTTCATGGAAGTGAGAATTTCATCTGCACAGAAAATAAGAATATGAAGTTTTGTTCTACTTGTAGTGATGTGTTTCTAACTGTCAGAGGACAAGCTACTGATGTGCAGGTATCAAACAGAGATGCGCATTTAAACAAACAAACAAATAGGTATTTCAACTCTCAGGTAACTACCAAAACCACATTTCAACATTTCCAAACACTGTGGACTTCCTACATTTTGCTCTTCAAAAGCTACCCAAATATAATCCTGATCTTTTCCCTTTAATCACCCAAATTCAAGCCAAAACTTAAATTGCCAGATTGTGGCAATCACTCCAATCTTGATAACATGCTCTCCCACAGAATCCAGTCACATAATGTGTTCAATGCAAGGTGTATTGACAGGCTTCTCTGAATCAAGATATTAAGGCCCTTTGGTTCCTTTATTTAGATAGGTTATTCTTACCCAAAAGTAAAGAAAGCTTTAGCAGGAAAAAGGTATTTGTGTTAGTTGTGATGGTTCTTTCAGAAGCTGCTCTATAGACCATAAGTATGTTCCTTGTCTCTTCAAGTATCGCAAAAAAAAAGCTTCCAATATGTCCAAGAAAAAACAAACCACAAAAAATACCCTATAACACCCAAACAAACCCCACCAAACCTGGCACCAGTCCCTCCCTCCAAACACTATGGTACACATAAAATAAATAATTTCCTGTTAAAAGCTTTAAAAATTCATTTCATGCTTGCTATACCTTATTTGAAATAGCCTCTCTCTGCATATGTGTTCAGGAACCTCATTAAAACGTCCTGGTTGTTAGGAGTCGGGTACAACACATTAATGAAAAACAGTGCGAAAAGATAACAGTGAACAAGTCCCATTGCACACTACACTAAAAGGGGCAAATCAATCAAATTTCAGGCAGGATTTAACCTGCAAAAATAATTGCAAGCACTTATCAGCACTGCTCACACCCTTCTTCCTCCTCTCTTCTGTTAAGATTAAAAGTTGCAGAGCACATACTGTAGTGGAGTATAGAACACAGGACAAGGACTACAGCCTAACTGCAATCTTTTAGTCGCTATGCTGATCCAAACAGAGCACACCCAGGGGTGGCTGTGCATCTCCTGTTCACGGAAACAGGAAGATAATGAACTTCAATTCTGAGTTTTTTCTAACCTGCACTGGCCTTAAGAGGGGAAATGGCATTGCTAGTGGCAGACTTCTTTTGCTGCCTGCCACAGAGCCTCCCTTGCAAGCATGGGACACACCTGGGACTACTGAAGTATTCATGTGAATCATACCTGATCTGCTTAAGGGCCTACTTAAAAAACCTCCCTTTCAGAAACTTTCCTGACATCCTCAAGTGAATAAACCACTTCTGAATAGCAACAGATACTCTAAACCAGATACTAAATTACATTATTCGATATCACACATTGGCATGCATGAAGCACAATCAACAAAGGCAAGTGCAAGAAAACAAGAAGCTGATGCTCTGATTTTATTTCTGTTCTTGAAATTTCCTCCAAGATTTCTTGCAGGACACATGGATCCTTGAAAATTCATCTATTTGTTGTAATGGCTAAACATATATTCAAAAATCCTGGATCCTCTGCAAGTCAGCAGGAAAAGAAAAGTCAGACCACTTAGAGAAAAGCCTTAATTATATCTTTTTTTTCCCTACAGAGCTACAAGGGGAAGCTACCAGTGCTCTTACTATAAGCACAGTAATGGTATATAGGGACTCTCATTTCTTCAGAAAAAAGTAATGTATTTTTTAGTTAACTGCTCTAGCTTCTCCCAACTCATAGAAAGAAACATCATTTGATGCCATTCAGTCTCTGGAGAGTTCGTGTACAGAGGAACTTGTTACCTATAGATTTGAGAGATTTATTAAACCTTGTAAGTCAAATCTACATCTTGCACTCACACATTACTCAAAGAAACCATAACAATATGAAATTCAAGCTGTATCACAGTTACTCACTTCTTCAAAGGTTACAAAGTACCGCTCCTTTAACAGTACTGAGGGCCCTGAACTTGCTTAGGCTGTTACTAGCAAAACAACAAACCAAACCAAAACCCCAAACCAAAAAACAAATCAAAACCCACACACTAACCTCTGCCCTGATTTTTATGAAACAAACTTTTAATATCTCTGATTTAAACAGAGCGTGAATCTGCTGCAATGATTCCTACATGAAAACTGCTGAGTTTTCCAGTGCTTTTACTCAGGATCCTGCCATCCTGACAGGGTCTCAGCAACATGCAAGCTCTGCCTGTGATATGCTACTCCTATCTTTCCCATAGCATATGTACTGTCCCTTCTCTCTTGTTCTTGGACAAATGTGGACCATTTGTCTCTGAAAGATCCGTTCCGAATCCTTTACCCATAATGGAAAACCACCCTTCCTTCCTTTCACACACAGGTAGTTTCTTCCCAAAGGCATACATAGCAATTCACTGTACACAAGTTTTTCCTCAGGTAGCCACAGAAGTATGACTATCTCTTACTGTCAATGTCAGAAGAAAGGCCTGCTCTTTCCAAAGAACCTGCTTATATTTCCTCTTACAACCTCAGGAGGTGACTACCTGGTATACAGTGCAGACTTGCAACAACATTATGCTTTACTTCTTAAAATATTCATTTTGTGTCATGCACAAGGATATGCATGAAAAACACCTTCATATGCGCTAGCAATGCAAAGGATTTCTCCAGGACTTGAAGCTAGGAAAACTGCATTAGTACTTAAAATCAGTACCTTTCTTTAAAGCCATATGAGTCTTATAACACTAATTAAAAATAGAAGTTAGAAATTATTATTGGTTTTATTTACATATGGACACACTAAACCAGACTAGCTTGCTAAATGTTATGTAGTATTACCATTGCTATCAGGACTGGCTAGATCCAAGAAGATCCCACTTGATTTCAAGCATTCTTGCTGATGTTCAAATGAAAAGCTATTTGGAAAATGGTGTTTCAACTGCAATTAAAAATCCTCCCCAAAACGTTTCAAGGTAACACTTCATGTTTGAATAGCTAGCTGGAGGCATCAACCTAGTCACCTGTGGCTGTTGAGCTACTCATGCGTTACCCAGAAATTGAGAGTATGTGTTCAGCAAATTACCTTTTATGGATTAATGTGTATATGAATAATGCAAGAATAAAAGGTTAGCAGGTTTTGCTTCTTTTTTTTGCTATCAACTCTCCATCTGTATTTGAATTCCAGAGTAAGAAAGAATCTACCATGCTATACACTGCTTGTGTAATTGTCCTATTTTTACATGGGCACACAGAGGAAAGACCTTAGTCTTAGGAAAGCAACGGGCCACAGCCAGCTGCGAAGCACCATCCCAGTTCCACAGCTCTTCAATTATTTAATGTCAGGCTCCCTCCTGACTCTGCCGGGAACATGCTAGAAATGGAGCTGCTAGATTAGCCACAAAATATGCTTGAACTATACCAGCTTATATCTCTCCACCTGGAGAGATAAATGAGAAGTGATATGACACAGCAGGGCCTTTCTGCAGCATGCAGTACCAGTGTTTGGAGACTATTCACAGGTCCAAGAGGCTACCAGACTGTTTCAGGCAGCCATGGACCATTTTATCTGTAGTTCCAGCCAAACGTTATCTGAGGACTTGGTTTTTTGTTGGGTTTTTTTTTTTAAGGGCTGAAGACATAAATGTTAATTACTAATAAAAACCCACCAGCTTCATGTATCAGAGGAAACCAGCATAATACAGTTCTTCAGGGATCAGATACTTTTCCCTATTTGCTGTGTTTCTTATAGCAATGGTTTTCAACCTGATAAGAGAGACAATCAGCACTTACAGAATAATACAAAAAGTTGCATGGGGCATTCTCTAATATGGAACTAGAGAGTATTCAATATCTCCAGAAAAAAATAATTTGTGTAAGGCAGCATCTCCCATTAATTGCACAATTAGTCTCTCATGCCCTAGGGTATCTCTCACCATAACTACTTTTCCCAGATTCATCCGGTAAAAGGCAGACAGTGTCCTGCTAGGATGACAAGGCTCACATTAAAAGCATCTTTATTAAACTCCATGGCAGAGGCAGAGTAGCTCTCTGTAAAAACGAAATACTGATTAGGAAATCTGTCAGCAGCTTGATTGCATACAGGACAGATTACCCACAAGAGCAGAAAATCTTGCATTCCTGCACTCTTGCTCAGGCTTCCCCACATAGCCTTCTGCATACCACATTTATTACAGTCCCACTGAAAACAGCAATCTGGTATTAACTGAACATTAAGCCAGCACTGCAATATTCCTGAGGCACAAGACCTAGGGCTACATCTGTAAACTTTAGCCTGCTTCTTTGAATGCATACATTACGAGGCAGAATAACCATACAAGACAGCATTAAAAAGCAGTCAGGCCAGTATGCCTGTTATATGCCTCCTTTCCTGGTTCTACAGAAGCACAGAACAGCTTCCCCTCAGATCTATGACCTAATCTATCCTACATGCAGCCAGCAGTCAGGAACCCCAAATGTCCATCAATTTCTGTCATTCTGCCATGCCTCAGTAACAATGGACAAAGAAGTTAATCTCTTCTTGCTTTCTAGCCTCTTGCACAGGTGTAGAGACAATGGCAGTCATTTTCTTTTAGCATCTAGTCTGACATACTCACTTTACTTTTATGCTCTGACATTTTAACGCCACGATCTCCATCTGTTCCTTCTCCAGTTCAGCTGTGTGTCACTCTCCTCTTCCTTACTAGGCTGAAAAATATTTCTGTATTATTAATGTGTCTGACCAAAACACAACACCTGCCTGCCTTTCTCAGCTCCTGATTTAAATAACTCCCAACTACTAGCCTATTTTCTCCACCAGAAGTTGCACTTTGGCTAAAGGAGGATTGAACCAAATTTAACAGGTAAAAGAAAGAAGCAGGATCCTGCAGATCTGATGTTTTAAAACAAATGCAATTCTTTTTTTAAGAATTAGAAATATGTTTGGTTAATGCATTTTATTTCTTCCATTGATCACCTCCTTAACCCCAAACAGTATTTTTAAATATTTAAGAAAAACTGATACTGTAGAAGTCAGACCAAAATAAACATGGTGACTCTGCAGCTGAGTTCATAACATAGAATCATGAAATGGTTGCGGTTGGAAGAGACCTTAAAGACCCTCCAGTTCCGACCCCCTTGCTAAGGGCAGGGACACCTTCCACTAGACCAGGTTGCTCAAAGCCCTGTCCAAGCTGGCCTTGAACACTGCCAGGGATGGAGCATCCATATGCAGAATAACTGTCAGTTAAAGCTGAACCGTTTACCAAAGCATCAGTCACAGACAAAATTTTGACCTTAGTTTATATAAGAGGCGATAGCTCTGTTGGCATTAGATCATCTCTTCATTGATCAGTTTTCTACCCTTGGAAAAGACATGTGAGTGACCCTATCCCTTCATTTCTTCATCTGCAGACAATGTACCCTTTTTTCTTCTTCTCTACTTTGTAGCAGTGCAAACTAGAACATCAAGATGTTCTGTGGTTGCATACAGTTATCTTAAGTTACTTTGCTATCACTGAAGCATAAATAAGTAGTCTTAAGTTTTCTTTGATGGAGAAGCTGCTAATGCAAAGAACAATAATGTTTCCATCCAGAGATACTACATGTAATAGCAGCACAAGACACACAGCAAAGAGCCTGATTCTGTAAGCAAAATGCACTTCCCAACACACCTCTAAATATAAAATATCAAAGCATAAAAAAATTGTATCAAAGTGCTAAGCACCGAGGTATCAAATACCTCCCTCATGCTCAGTGCTTCAGCTCCCTATCATCATTTGAGAAAGTCTCAAAACTCAGCACTTGTTAATGGGTCATAAATACCCAGCTGCTCAGGAACAGTTAATTTGCCTTGCATACAAGCTGTTTCTACAAATGTCCACAAAAAGCTATGAAGGCCTATTCAAATGGCTGGAAAACAACAGCCTACAAAGATATCTGCCATCTACACAGAGGACAGAAGGAGGTCAAATTCAAACCATTACAAGAGAGAGGAAATGTATAAGTGTCTGGCAATACCCTGAGGGAGATGGACAGTCTAGTCCCACAAAGATAAACAAGCAGCAAGGAAAAATGTGGAGGGGAAGATAAAGATCCTATTGATCTTGCTAGGTGACTAGCAAGAAGGCGAGGAGGAAAGAAAATGAAAACATATCTTGGACTCTTCAGGTTATCTCCAAGAGAGAGGAGTATCATGGCTCTGCACACAAAGCTCCAGAGACTATTGGCTCCTTTCTCCTCACAATGTTCATTTCTACAGTATCCTACGGTGTTAAAATGCTTTTATTTGAAAGATATCACCCAGAAATATACAAAGAAATGACAACTTAGATATTCTTTAAGTTCTCAGAACACAGCAATACGACAGAACTCCTCATAATGAAATCAAATATGCTTTTTAGCATACTACCTATATGCAATCCTCCAATTAGTTTGCAGTTTCAGAATATTTGAAAGTTAATGTTAAAGGTGCATACAGTTAATAGTGAATTGATTTAAATAAGTGTAATAATGAGCTGAAAAGGAACACTTACTACTCTTTGAGTAAGAAAAAAGAATACTGCTAACAGAGGTTGCCTCAAGTCGTGCATTTAATAGGAAAGAGATTAAAACTAATGTATACATACAGCTTTTGAAAAAGCACCATTTTCTAAACTGTATCGAACACAGAGAGGAAAAAAACATCCATGAAGACTTCATGAATAATTCTTTGTTGTGAAACTGCAAATGTCAGAGTAAGAAAACTGATTTTGCCCAATTACTGAAATTGGAATAATGTGAATATCACAGTAAACAATGGCTAGAACTCTTCCAACTGTTAACAACTTTCTGGATCCTCTTTAATGGATCACAAGGACATACTTGCTCTGAAAAATCAAGAAACATAAAATTACAGAATGGAGTGGGTTGGAAAACATATTCTTCTTTCTCCATTACAGAAAACAAGGCTGATTGGTAAGGACTTGTGCTTAAAACCTGTTCAGCAAGCAGCCAAGAAAGCAGAAACTGAGTTAACAAACATCATGAATTTCAGAATAGAATATTGTAATTAAAAGCAGAAAAGAAAGTCACACAAATAAGTCTTGAAAAGTTGTTGGTTTTCTTAAAAGAAACCTCTAAGTTCTGCCGAAGCAGACCAACGTTCCTAAAGGATAAGCACTTCATTCAAAAAGATCAGGTTATGTCCCTCACACCAACACCTTCTGCAACATTTTTACACTGGCATATTTAGGTTACAGTAAGACGGGATGTAACCAAAACCAACCTCTAACAAACACAGTTGTGTCTGATAAGTCTATAACAGCTTCTTAAGTTCATCAATAAAATAGTGAATACAGGAGAACCAGATGACACTTTGTGCATTTATTTCTGGCTATTTTACCTGGCCAAAAATAAAAAAACTTAAAAATAGACAGCTCTGTGGGCATGGAACAAGGCATAACATGAATATAGTTACCCCTAACAGTTCTATTGCTGCACCTGAGGTATGATATTCAATTCAGATAGCGGAATAAGTTAAAATGCTGGTCAATGACAAAGATTTGGACTTTCCTATTTGCTGCATTACAGAATTGTGAAATTTACTTGACAACACACTTACATGACTGATGAATGGGTTAGAAAAAGGGACTCTATTAAACTCATCCCACAGAAGACAAAGGGACAAACAAAATCAAAAGGTTCTTTAGTCATTCTCAACAAATGAAATCATTATGAATAAGCCACAGAAATTGCAAACACTGAAAGAAGCAAGTGAGACACTTCATCCAGATGGCTATGCTGACTAGAATCATGTATCAGAGAACAGCACAAGATACAGAAGGAGCTGATAAAAGAGCACTCCTCTCAAACTGCAGAAGGCATTTGAGCTGGTGAAGTTCTCTTAAGCAAAAGCACGACTACAAACTAGATACCACTAAAAATCTCTAGCTGTCAGAGTGGGTGAGCCAGTGCAAGATGAAACAGCAACAAATACTCTCAGTACACCCATCTAAAGATGCCTGGTAAAACAAAACAGTCATTTTCCTGTTGTCGCATGAGAACAGGAACCAGCACACAAATAAATATTTGCTCCCAGCAGTGCAAACGAATTAACCTATTTCACAGCAATCCCTAGCCCTAAAGATACGTTATCTTCAGTTATTAAACAAATTAGCCACTCTGGAATCATTTCGATCTCAAAAGGGCTTCCGCACATATAAACAGATCTTTATATAGATAAATATCCTTTAGCCTGTATAGCTCCTCAATATATTCAGTAGGTT
>JBCJKH010073173.1:0-22648 GCA_039877255.1 Loriculus beryllinus | reverse complement strand
GGTTGCTTTCTGGGCTGCAAGCACACACTGCAGTCAGCTCATGTTCATTTTCTCATCAACCACCACCCCCAAGTTCTCCTCCGCAGGGCTGCTCTGAATCTCTTCTCTGCCCAACCTGTAACTGTGCTTGGGATTGCCCTGACCCAGGTGTAAGACCTTGCATTTGGCACGGTTAAACTTGTTGGACCTGTTCCACCCTGTGAAGAGTAAGGTGACACTCCATGGGCTGTTCTTGACATGTTTGGAACCAGTAACATTTTACCATGTGATCCAAACTCAATGAGAACCCTCTCCATTAATAGTGATATTCTTTATAATAAGGAAAATTATATAAACCTTTCCAAATTTAAACTGTCTTTTCATTTCAGCTTCTGCCTCTAATATAGAGTTCCCTTCTCACACTTCTCCTGAACCCCTGAGCTTTCAAAAGTCAATACATTCAGCTACTTGCCCTTCCTCAGTGAATCCTGTATAGCCAAGAAAGCACTAGGATTTAAAAAATCATAGATACAACTGAATCAGCGACAACTGTTGATTAACAGAAATTTTAGAAAAATAAATGATTTGTGAAGTAACGTATGGAGACAGATACACAAATCCAGTTACTTATAGAAATCTCACCTGATACTAGCTACTGACTTCTTACAGCCTGGATATAGTAATTTTCCAGTACTGAGGAATATTTTCTTTAGTTGGATAACCAAACATCAGGATCCCAGCATGAATATTTTTGGATTCTTCTCAATAAGAAGACACAGCACTTCCTCTGCAATTCTTTCATAATACAAATTGTGTAAATTGTTTAAGAGGAACACACACACATATCACTTCTCCTACACTCCACTGTTCTCTGGTTTGTGATATCCCTTAGGTAAAACAAATCAGACTGAAAAAACTGACTGTAAGAAAATTATCTGTGTCTATATCAAATGACAGCATCCATACTACAAATTGAGACATAATTAATAATGAAGTAAGAAATATTTAAGAATCTCCCTGCTCTCTTAAAATAGCATAGAAACGCATGGGTGCTTGCAGAATATTGTTAAAACAGGATTAGTGTCTGTTAGCGAAGGTGGAATGTGCTGATCTCTAGGAATGTGGTGGTGTGGATGATCCCAGCAGGCAGTGGGACATGCAGCCTTCTGTGGGGTGGGGAAGACAATTGGAGAAAAGATAAAACTTGTGAGTTGAGATAAAGACAGCATAGTAAGACAGAAAAGGAAGAATCTACAAAACAAGAGATGCACATTGCAGTTGCTCAATGCTCAGCAAGTCCCTGAGCAGCAGCAGCAGCCACCCCCCAGCCAACTACCCCCATTTTTATTGTTCAGCACAACACCTTAGGCACGGGATATTCCTTGGGGTCAGCCATCCTGGCTGTGTCCTCTCGAGCTCTTAGTGCACCCCTGGCCTACTTGTTGAGCAGCATGAGAAGCTGAAAAGTCCTTGACTTAGTGTAAGCCCTGCTCAGCAACAACAATTGGTTTGTTATCAGCACTATTCTCCAACTAAAGCTAAACACAACCGCTGTACCAGCTATGAGGAAGAAAATTAACTACCCCAGCTGAAACCAGGACACATGTTTATCTCCAATTCCTGTATTTGGAAGACTTGCACATCCTGTGTTAGAGCAGCACGAGTAGAACAAGGAGAATTTGGAGTGACAGCTCATAAGGCCTTAAAATTTAACATCACTTCATAAAGTCATAAAATCACAGAATGGTTAGTGTTGGAAAGGACCTTAAGATCATCTAGTTCCAACCTTTCTGCCATGGGCAGGGACACTTCACCAGGGACCATGTCTCCCAAGGCTCTGTCCAACCTGGCCTTCAATCATCTTCATCTTTTTAAGTAGCTTGAGAAATGAACTGGTTTGGCACAATATTATTAAATAAAAAAAATTTAAACATGACAAGTTCAGGGCCCTTGAACTTGAACAGCCTCAAACTAAAACCAGTATAACTCTGAGAAGAAGGATTAACAGCATCTGTGAAATGGGGAAGAATTTGGAGCCACAAATATTTGTAGCTCTGCTTTAGTCTCTGCGGGATGTTTCTGCTTCTGGAGCTGAGTTACGAAAGACTATGCAGTGCCTATCTGGATATCCACAAATGCTTAGGAAAGAAGGAAAGGGAAGGAAAAATAGGTCAGAACATTATTTTTTTTTTTTGGTAACTGAAAGAATTCTTTCAGATAGACTTTGATGATAACAAAAGCAACTGTTACCTAGCAGGGTATATATCAGAATGAGAATTAAGTCTCCAGTTGTCATCTGTAACATGTCATGTTGAAAATTAAATCTAGATTTCTTTTTTGAAGATTACAGAATATTAATTACTATCTGACACCACCTACTTTATTAAAAATAAATAAATAAATAAACAGAGCAAAAAAAATAAAAAACCAAAACCAAACAAGAAACTCAGTAATATTTTAGGACTTGTCACTACCAAGAATCACCATGAAACTAAAGTAGGTACTGTTGTCACAGCCAACAGCCTGTTTTCTCTTGTGCAACCTGAAAAATAATTCCTGCTTTGAACATCTCTGCAGTAATCCAGTTTGGCTTCAGAGCTTAAATCTGCATCTTCATTTTCTTCAATAAAGAATGGAAATTACAAATGTATATTGCTTTCACCTGCATATATGTAGGTGTCATCAAGATGAAAGTTCCCCATAGACCACACTTTTTATCACGATGTTTTTGCAGCACATCTAGCATCTCTGCTTCAGTTTGCCCAACCATTTATTGCTGAGGAAATCCCAGGACTGCACACACTGTAAATCTGAAATACAACAGGTCTTTCACCCAACCTTCCCCTTTTCTCAGTGCTGCTCTAAAAGCCGTATGAGCAAAAAGGTCAGACGTAAACATTCACACCAACCAAATTTCAGGTCATAACTCAGATTCATTACAACCACTAGGCACTGGTTTAGCAAACCTAACTCATTGAACAACCCAAGTGAAGGGAAAGTATGTCCACCCTAAACATGAGCTCTCCCCACAGAATACGTATTTCAGGTATCAAACCACTGGGTAAGAAATACTTTACGCATTTGTTAGGGCACAGTTTCAGAAAGGCCACCGCCTAATTTCTCTTCTTTAGAAAAGTTTTGAATTTCAGGTTTGAATTTCAAGTTGTGATCAATGTTGTCTGAAGAGTAGGCAATGGACAATCTGTACTCAGCAGCAACGGCTGCACTGGCTGAGAGCATTGCCTGCTATAAGCTCTTTGCCTTCCTCTGATAGTATGTGTCATTCCTCCCAGGGGAGGATTTGAGAATTTCAGTTTATGCAGTGTTTAGAAGGAAAGTGGATAAAAAAAGAGCAAAATCACAGAATCATGGAATGCTTGGGTTGGAAGGGATCTTAAAGCTCATCCAGTTCCAAATCCCTGCCACAAGCAGGGACGCCTTCCACTAGACCAGGTTGCTTCAAGCCCCGTCCAGCCTGGCCTTGAACACTGCCAGGGATGGGGCAGCCACAGCTTCTCTGGGCACCCTGTGACAAGGCCTCACAGGAAAGAACTTAATGTTTGTTCTGAACAGGATAAAAAGCGTTTGATTAATGCCAATAGTGAAAAAATTTATTTTTGCCCTACTCACCTGCACCCAGAACATACCTTCTGGCAGGATATACAATTTCCTGAATTTCAACAATTTTTAAATCAACTCTTGATAATTTCAATGCCAGAATGATTTCAGAAGTGTTTTGCAGACTTTGTCATACAAGTCACTTTTGCTAAGTAGAATTTTCTTCTATTTTTTATTTCATTGAAAACTGTTGTGAAAAGCCCCACAACAGAGTGAGAAGCAGAGTATTCTCAGCTAAGTCCTAGGAGAATGAATGCAAACTCTTCATTCTGTGTGCCATCTTCATGAATAAATTATCAGTCTTCATTTCTATGCAAATCTATTACAGTTCATTAGCTCCTTTTGCGAACACTATTAATAATGAAAGTTTCATAAAAAATAAACAGAAATAAAATCTACTAGGTACTGGTTAAAATTTGGTACAGAGCCCAATGGGATATATCTTCTGCTTGATATCTGAATTCCCAGTGATGCTTAAAGTATTTCAAATCATTAGTTCTGAGCAAGTATGAAAAGGAAAACAGGTAAGCTTGAGTCGATTTAGGGAATTTTTAAGACTCTGGCAAATTAAAAGCAGAAACAGGTAGTTGAACACTTTCAGTTAGTATTTCTTCCATGTTTAGATTGCGGTTTTGCAACCCTGTCATTCCAGATTAGATTTCTGGCAAAAGAATGTTCTTTCACCAGAACAGTGTTTCTGTGCATTATGGATGGTTAAAAACTAAAATCAAAGTGGGGCTAGGATTAGACATATAAATAACAAATCTTACATGTCTGATTCTACTTGGGAATTGCAGAGGTTGTCTCCAATAGTCTTCATAGGAATTTTTAGATCCAGTGTTTCAAAAGTCCACTTTATCAGTCAGCTAACACCAGTCAAATGTAAGAGGTAAGTTTCATTGTCAGTCAACTATCAAAAACGGCATGATGTTAAATTAACTGGAATTTACACACTAAATATCACTACTGTGATTTAAGGTCCAAGATGTCACATTTATTCTGAGGCTGTTTTGCAGCAGTATTTACAGAGGTAGCACAGTAATATGGTGCTAGGCTTGTACACTGGAAAACAGCTGATCAATCTCATTTCATCTTTGCATACCTGGCAGAAGAATGCTGGTGAATGTAGATGTCTAATGGAAACAACAGTGCCCATAGGAAGTGTGACATCTGATTTTCAAATATATTTTTTAATCACTATTTCACAATTACTAGTTTCTAAACTAAAGGATTAGACTTTTATACTATTTTTAAATAGTTTGAATATTTCTAACCTTGCCATGACACTCCTTAGAATAGTCCTAAGGATTAATGCCACAGAAGGGCTGGGACATTGTCCTCTCATGTGCTTTATATACATAGTATGAAGAGCTGCAGAGTGAAAAATATTCACCCCCTGTGTTGAGTCGCAGTGCTTCTGGCACAGCACAGAAATGAATGCCCAGGGAGGGAGACATCAGCATCAGCCACACACAAAGTTCTGTTTGGTCTGACTCACCCTTCATGATGGCATCACAGGTTTAGACTCCTCACTTCCAGCAGAGCTACATCAGACACCTCTTTCATAGGCACATGAATTACACTGCTGATGAGCTAAGTGATGAGAATCACTTGGAGTGACGCAGGGACAGATTTCTACTTATAAATCTATGTACAACTGTTATTCCATCTGGATATTTCAGACAAAAATGATGAACTGGAAAACAGGGCAGGAATACAACCATATTCTATTTAAAATGGCAATGCCTTGGCATGGGTTTAGGTTCTTTTAAATAAAGAAAACAATTTACCATAATATTGTTGCATCTTTTATGAGATCTCTTTTTTTGTGCTTTAAGGAAGTGACTGTATTTCCCTATAGTATACTATACTGGTGAATCAGTGACAACATAACTTAAAAGCACATCAGAGTGAAATACTTTGTGTCCCAGTCTGATTCTTCACAAATTCTGAGTACTACAGCTTTCCATCAGCCATCCAGCACATTTCATGTGCTCACAAGAAGTCACAAAATTCCTCCAAAAGTACATTGCAGCTAACTAGAATTTATATTTTACAGAAAAAATAGTGAGTTATTGTGTTACGATAACATCAAGCAACTCAAATAGGAAATACCAACAATTTCAAAATGAACAAGCAACTCACACAAAATGCAGCCAAGATGGGGTTAAGAAAACTTTAATGACTAAGTGAAATTTGTGCCTATAAGACCAAAATCAACACTAACTAGACAGATTTATATTTGTTCTGCAGCCAACAATGTCACTTTTTCACAATTACATTCACCTTAGGCTGTTATGTAGAATATTTTATCAAGTATTTATGAAAAACTCTGATCATAAGCCATGTCAGTCAGAAAACCTGGATGGATGATTACATTTAAATGGTCACTCAGGGGGTATTTGACTGAAAAAATCCTCAGTGCCACTAAATAGTTCTACTTTCAGAGGTTTTTTGTGAATGGCAGGGAATAATCATATATTGAAGAGGTACTGGTTGTATGTTCCTAATTGGAAAGTGTTGCCCATTAGACAGCAATTGCTTCACATTTCCAGCTAAGTCTGCCATCAAAGGCTGAGGTTTATTCAGTTTTACCTCTGCTCCTCCAAACATCACATTGAATCTGACTACATTCAGGTTTACACCCCATTTATGGTTATAAATATATAAATATATACAAATAAAAATATAAATACAAATATTCTCATTTAGATCAACTCTTCATTGGCAAAAAAGATACTATGCACATATCAACAATGCTGTGGGGTTTAATTCAACCTATAAAATATCTGAAGACTCTTAGAGAGAAGACGACGTAGTAGTTTAAGGTCCTGGGCTTTGCTATCCCTTGTACCAACTATTTAACTCCAGAAGTCTTCTAAGCACAACCACTCACGAGATTTGAGTTTGGGCAACAGGTAAAAGGGTGTCAGGGAAATGCTGCTGTAAATACTTCCATTGTAATTGTGCAAATAAATCCAATAATATTCAGTTTATTCCCATTTACTTTTTTTTTCACTGTGGCTCTAACATGTTTAATGACTTTTTATTTTTGCCAATGCTTCTAAAACAGAAATAATTTGCTGGCTCTGTATTGCACTCATAAAGCAATAACATCCATTTTAATGTCAGCCATGCATCTGGAGGCCCCTTTTTATTTTTGCTATTTTCTCTGGAAAAATTCTGCTTGAAGCTTGAAAACTTTCTGGCTTCTTCCCAGCTCCATTTCCACAGCCTTTTATTTGACCCACTGATTTACCCAAGCACTCTCCTTCTTCCATGCCTGATTTCAAAGGGCAAACTATAACTTGGGGCAGCTCAGAAATCTGTCATTTGGGTTGATTGAAGGAAATAGTAGAATTATAAAGATTTCTCATCTTGCTTTCCATTTGCAAACTGCCCGTCACAGACTGACTCAGCAAGACTTGACAGCTCTCATGTATTTTTTTCCTGTTACAGAATTCTGCTCCAAAGAAATCTTCAGCACCCTGAATGAGATACACAGCTAGCCTAAGTTGACAGTGTTCAGACAGACAACTCCTTTTTAACTCCATCCTGCAATTTACAGTTTCCAAATAATGCATCATTTAACCACACCAGGAGACTAATGCTGCCAGTACATAGGCATTGCCTTATGTTAGTAAGAGTCAGACATCTCAGGTTCTCTTTTCCCAAACAAATGAACACGCCCCATCCTTCCAACATTACTTGACATTTTGTAAAGATGCCCTCAGGCTTTTCAACTTCAGTTTCTTGCATTTTTCTGCCCTTATTATACCTTTTTACTTTTGTTATTTAGTCAAGTCACTTATTTTACATACTCTTATGAATACAAAATCCATAACTAAAGGTTCCCATCCTGCCTGTTCAGCCAACTCTTTCTTAGGGCTTTTCTTTCTACTATCAAGGGTTTTCAACGTCTCACACACACATGCACCCATACCCCTTTAGTATTAGTATTTAAAATTTTCCTTTAGAATGAGTATTTAAAAACTCAGCTTTAGATGTTCCATGTATCTTCTGCAACATCAGGCACCGCTACAAAATAGATCATTTTCACATGCTGGCCAAATTTCTATCTCATCAGCATAGCCTAGACAGAGGCAAACTGAGTTATCACCTGTGTCTCTCTGAACACCCACTCCCCATGGATCCAGGGAAACTCAGCCTCAAAGGAGCTGGGTTGCTTGGGAACAGCACATGTGAAGCCAATTTACCCATCACAAAAGATATTGCAGCAAACCTGACAGGAAAGTCATGAAAATCTCATGCTGCAGGGACGAAGAACTGCAAATATCAAGATGGGTAACTGTTGTACTTGTAAGACAAACAGAGGATATTTAGCTTTCCGTGATAAACTGTGTAAAAAGGAAGAAATCTTATTTCTAAGCAGCTGAAAGCATACTGTACCTGAGCATCTTCTGTTTTACTAACTCAGACATCCTAATTAGATTTCTCACAGGAGAGCAGCAGTAAACCTTTCATGTTGGAGCACCTGGCTTAATTAATGGTTGACATTTTAAACCCTAATGCATTTTTACATATAAGCACAGATGGTGCTCAGTGCTGTTTGATAAACCGTCTCCCCATGGCCCTGACTAAGAACCATTTATGCTCATTCAACCCACTGATTCAGAGTAAAAAAGTTCAGGAGGTTTGTGTGTGTCCCAGCATGCCAAGGAGGAGATAAATACCCGGAAGTTAATGGGAGCCATGAGCCAAATGAGAAAGCCATTTCAGGCTTATAGGACCAGTGTGCAACACTGGTCACTGTCAGAAGAGCTATTAAATCTGCTGATGAGCATTATCTGGGTAATTTTTAGCTGCAGTTCTGGCACAAGGGAGTGACAGGACACTGTTATGCTGTTGAAGAAGACACTGGACAGAATAAGGTTAATGTCTCGCTTGGGCTGAAATGTGCACATCTGCCAAGCAGTACTGAAATTTTCATCAAGATAAGGGCAGGAAGAAGAAAAAAGCTCCAATATCTCTCTAAAACCAGTACCCTGTCCTTGTGAATTTCCATGTAGTTCATGTATGCTAGTCCTGTAAAACAGGTACTATAACTCGATACATGTAAACTTCTGACCAAAAGTCCCTATATGTTCATAACCTGTTGAGCTCACTAAACCAAGTAAGGTTTGAGGCTGAAAGACAGACTTTTGCTCTAAGTATTTTCATGCTGTTAATTTTCCGAAAATGACAGCATACAGTTTTCTAGTCACTACCTGCTGCTGTTTCCTGGTGCTTACTAAATTCCACCCACTGCAAGGTAACACATGGGATAAACTACAGAGTCAGAACATCAGCTAAGGTAGGCTATCATACCTTCCCAGATGGAATGGAACTACAATGATTTTTATAAGCTGCCTTATAACAGAAGAGCTTGTTTTGTGTTGTTATTCCCAGATAGCTCACTGGGCAACATGACCAGGATCAACCCAGGAGAGTCTGAAAAAAGAAGCTCATTTGGTGTTTTCCACCTCACGTGGCAGTCACTGACCTCCCCAAGCTCTTACCGCCCCATGCAAGCGTGAACAGCTAACTGCACTGTCCTCTACAGTGCTGCTACACCAGCACCTCTGAACTCCACAGGAGTTGTGTTAGCTGTGAATGACTTATGTGTGTGCAGATTTGTTCACTGCAATTTTTCTATCAATCACATATCTTCACCAAAATCTTCCTCTCTAATCCCTCAACTTACCACTGTCCATGGCTTCCCACAGCTTTGCCTGATCTACAGCAAAGCAGTCCCAAGGTCCAAAAGGCAGAATCGACATAGCTCTGCCTTCTCCAAATCGCCACTTCTTCCTTAGCTCCTTTTACACATGATACTGCTGCTTTGCTTCATACTGATGGTTAGTATTTGTTGAAATGTTAGGAAAAAGTTGGAGTTTTTTTCTTTAATTGAAACCAACTGAGATATTCATATTATGGCATAACTTCTATGTCACTTTAATTCCCAAAGAACCTCTGCTAAAGCATGTAGGCACACAGACCTTCATGTCCAAGGGCTTAGGAGCAAAACAGCTAAGTACATAAATTGTGTTATTTAAAGCTGCCTTGTTTCTGTCTGTCTACAAGATCAGCAATATAAATTGCGCTTCATGCAGTTACCTTACATTGTGCAATAGATGATGCTTCTGAAGGCCCTTACAGATGAAAGGTGTTACAAATTTTTCTGTTACTTGGCTCCAAATCTGTTTGTGTTAGTCCTGCTGGGAGACCTCTTACAGAGTTTTCCCATGTACTCATGAAGCACTTGTTAGAATTCCAAAACCTGGCAAGGTTCTCAGCTGACAAAACCGTATTCGTATGTGCTACTGAGGATGGTGGAATGTTTGCACACATGCTTTTTGACATCTGAGAGGAATACACCTCTACCTAAATAAGTATGCTTTTATCTTTTACATGGTTTTAATTGGTTCCAATAGCTAAATGTAACATGTTCCTTCTCTTAAAACTGCAAATTCTCTTTGCAATTCAGTGAACAGATATGGGTGGTTACCCAGGAACTTCAGCTATTCAGATTATTAAATACCCCTGCAACCAGTTTGGCAGTAGTAAACATGCACACATGAAGCAAAAAACCCATCAAAATCAGAAAGTTTTCATCTGTTTAGATTATGACTAAATATTCTGTCATTATTCACTGTTATCAAGACAAAACCAGAAAACGCCTTCTGAAAAGGAAGCTCTAGGTATTCTAAACCAGCCAAATAACCAAACACAAAAACTACCAAAAAAACCCCAACACTCTCCTTCCCAAAAAACCCCAAACAACCCAACAACAACAGTGAGAATGGAAACTTGACAACTCTACTTTAGTATTGTAATCTCTTTAGCATATTTACACATAAGAGCACATGAATATGCAACTGCAGAAGCTCCTGAAAATGAAAACTGCTAAATAATAAACTACATACATTTAACATGTGTACTGCCCTTTGTAGTGCTTTACTTGTTAAGAAAGCATGCTTACAATTTAAGGTCACAATAAATACCTCCAACATGATCCACTGAAGTGTGATCACAGGAATAAACATCCCTCAAGGACATCCATTTCCAATGCAAGATTCAGTTGCTTATGTTTTTAAAAATAGATACTGCACTTCAGATGCAATTTAATTTTTAAGCAGTGCTATTTTCTCCTTCCATGTTCAACTATGAAATTCTGTATGAGACTGGGGTAAAGGCAATTCAAACTTTGCCACTAAACAGTATACCAGATGTTTGGAGAAAAAAGAAGCCATGGAGTGGCAGGAGGAAGAACAAAAGAGGTAACAGTGTTCCTCCGCTCTCATTATCCTCCATTAACTTTCCATTTAACATATCAATTACGGTAGCACCACTGGCTGTCCTTTACTTTACTATGCCTTCCAAGACAGCATGTATCACCCTAGCCAGTAGTGTTACCCTGATTTGCATTGGCCAGGAGTTAGTTTTCAGACAGCCATGAACTGGAAAAGCTATTTCTGTCCAGAGAACTGTTCGCATGGCAGCAACAAGAGTAAAATGAGTCACCACCTCCAATAGGCAACATTATGGTAAATATCTTCCACTTGCAGAGGTAGGGTCCAACCAACATCAACCAGTACTGCTGTCAAGTCTGCATTTCTTCTATTATTTTTCATAGGAACACATTTCTTGTAAACAATACTTAGCAATACCAGTTAACTTGTGGGTGAACATGCTCTGTTCTGACCCAATGATTTCAAAAGAACTAGGGCACTTTCATACTGAATGAGGATGAATTCTTTTAAGCTAAAGTTGGGTTTTTTTATGGCCATCAATGTGCTGCCTCCCTTTCCTTGAGGGATATTTTGCCACTGAGTTCCAAGTCGCCTTTCACTGGAAAAATATATTGTTAAACTTCACAGTTACACACACACTCCAGTTTGAATGCAGCTCAGTCCTTTTTCACCCTCATTACCCAAACACCTCCATAGCCAGGCCCAAAAGAGACAAGAGGTAAGTGTGTTGCAGAGACAAAGTGCCTGGCAGTCTTCTCTGTGGGATATGGAGGAGCATCCCTTGCACAGAGGCACGCAGCAGCTGTGCTGGTGTAGTGAGGACTATGCTGTGCCAGACACAACTGCAGATCCCAGCCAAGCAGGTCAGCTAGCCCAGTTCTGACAGCTCTCAGGGACCTCCAAAGAGCCTAGTGATTTTCAGTGTTATTTTTCTTTCCAGCCAAGAAATTTAAGAAGTTGTGAACACAAACATCACTAGAGAAACTAGGTAATTATTTGACAGCTTATTGAAAATAAATGACTTCATGAATACAGCCAGCCTTCAAGGCAGGAAAGGAAGAGGCATTAGTCAGCTGCGGTTGATGATGGTGCAAAATATCCCCAAGAAACCTTATTTAAAACCTTTGATCAATTCCTTTTACTTAATGGCAATACAGAGACTCATCAGATTGTCTTTCCTGGCAAGAGAATTTGACTTCATTAAGGGTAAGATTGAAGACATTGAGAGCTCACTAACTCTCTTGTTACTCCACTGGCAATTAACAGCTAGTGGTTATATACTATTCAGTTTGGTGCCAACATTTTCAGAATCTAATGTTATCTAGCAACAGAAATGAGGTCAGGAAACTAGCTCAGGTACGTTACTTTCTGTTCTCTTTTCTTGATCCTTAAACTTACTGATACCAATTAGCAATGTACTAATGAATATCTATCTATATTAAATGGCTGCTGCAATTCCTGAAACAAGTCATTTCCAATCCCCACTCTCTAAGAAAAAAGTGAATTGGATCATGATATGCATTCTAGTTAATGAGGAGTATTTGATGTATTTCTTCTTGCTGGGTGCTCAAGTGGGCCACAACCAGATAACTGTATTGACACTTCATTGCAGGCAGTCTTTAGAGCACCAGTATACCAGTTTATAACCCAGTTATTGTCACCCAGCTGGGGTAAGCGAGTGCTCTACTTTTATTCCACACAGTAGCTCTGCATACTGACGACTGACTACTACATACTGACGATTGTGTGACTGAAGTCTCTTTGTTTGTTATTACTAAACTCAAAAACCAAACTGCATGAAAGATTTCC
Organism: Loriculus beryllinus; assembly: GCA_039877255.1. NCBI lineage: Eukaryota > Metazoa > Chordata > Aves > Psittaciformes > Psittacidae > Loriculus > Loriculus beryllinus. The sequence goes on along the minus strand of JBCJKH010073173.1, from coordinate 9,989 downwards.
AGCAATATTAGCATTTGCATTCATGGAGTCATAGTAACCTTTTGGTTGAAAGCTACCTCTGGAGCTCATCTAGACTAACCCTCCTATCAAAGCAAAGCTAACTGCAGAGTTTAGTCTGGTTGCTCATGGCCTTGTCTGTTCAAATTCTGCACACCTGCAGCATTGCCATCACCCACCTGGGAAGCCTGGTTTCTGTCCTTAACTGCTCACATTTCTCTTATGCTTTATTAAAATAGGTATTAAAATAGGTAAAAGCTGTACAAGTTTCCCTGGGGTGTTGTGAGTTGGTGTTGGTTTTTTTTTTTTAGATTCAGAATCATAGAATGGTTTGGGTTGGAAAGGACCTTAAGATTATCTCCCTCAGCCTGCTGGTCACATTTCTTCTGGTGGTGGTGCTGCATTGGGGTTTTTTTCTTGCCTTATTTTGTATCATCGGTTTTGGTTTTGTGGTTTGTTGGTGTTTTGATTTGGTTTGGTTTGTTTTTTTTATTATTATGCTTCTATAGTACCTCTCCAGTATTTATTTCTTTTCCATCAAATTAAATGCAAGTCAGAATCTCCTGCCAATATTCCTAAGCTCCTAAACCTACTTTTCTGACAGTACTTTTCCAGTCAAGCAATGGGAAAATGCGCAGCATGCCTGTGGGTAGTTGTGGGCAGGCTGCACTGCAGGCACAGCCACACATGAGCCAGGCTTTCAAGCATCCTCTAATTCCATGGAACCCACTGTCCAAGCACACTTAGGAAACTTAGTAAACATCCCTAAAAGTTGCATATGATAAGTCCAGTGAACATGACCAAATAGATCCCTCCCTATATAATTTCTTAACAATTCCTGCTCAGATAATATAAGTAAACTTTTTAAACTGTTATCATCTGTTCATGTAACTTATATTGTCTCCAAATATGTGACATCATGGAACTACCTTCCATTTTTAAACTCTTCATGAAGAAAAAAGGGAATCTTCATTCTCATTCAGAAAAGCATTTGTCATAACTACCAGCAGACTTAGAAGTTGCCGCTTTTCAGGATTATACTTTAGTAAGATTCATCATTCACTATAGCAGAGATTTCTAAATCCTGTCTTTGGTTATAAAGGGGGACAGACAATTTGCTAAGTAAGCAACATCTGAACATCTTTAAATACCCCGTGACTGAGCAGGAATTATGATCACACTCAAGAGAGTTTGGGTTTGTTCCCTCATCTGCCACAGACTGTGACTTTAGCAAGTCATAAAAAGTTTTATAATGTAGATTCTAATAAATAAAAAATGAAATAATGCTTCTTAAAACATATACTTGTTTTGAAGCTATGTGAGCTAACATTTGCATGACAACCATGTTTTAGAAATCTGGGTTTATGTTAATAATAAAACTTTACAGAAAAAGACATTGTTAACAAGAGACAGACTAAGAAAATTCAGATAATTAAAAGACTTTTCAATTTCCCTACTCAATATATCTATTTTACATTGCCCTAGTTTTCTGAAACAAAAGCCAATGTTTCCTTTTCATCATAATAAAGAGCTTTGTTCACACATTACTGAAAGGCACTTAGCTGCCTGGTACACACAGGGATGACCCTGGTAACACAGGAGCTGTACTCTTATTCCAACCTGATGAGAATTTAATTAGCACTATTAAAAATACATTACATTTGAATGCTGTCCCTTTCCCAGAGTCACAAAATAGTGGACATTTTCCCTCCTCTTTTTTCTCCTTGTCAGGTCTGATGATTAATTGCTGCAAAAAGCAAGAAGCAATTACTAGGAAACTCAGCAAGGTTTCACACACACTGACAGTGAAAGGCTACAGACCATGTGGTGTGGTGCAGCACTTACTTTTCCAGGGTTTCACAGAAATTCATTAGATGAATGCAAGAATCTTAGTGGCAATTTCAGATATCTCAACAAAGCTTTGAATTGAAGGACTCCCCTTAGAGATCAACAAAGGTCCAAAATAAGAACCTGTTAAAGAATAGCCAAAACCGTATCAAGATTAGAAAAGTACAAGTACTACAGGACTAGGACTTTCATCAGTAATATTTATACTTCAAAAAGTAAATTTATAAGATTATAGCAAAATAATGATTTCCAAACTGCACCATAAATCAGAGGTCCATTACAAAAGTTTGTAGCAAGAACAGCAGAACCTTACTTGACAGAAAAATGTCCTAATGTATCAGAATCATGTGGCCACACGTGATCCATAAAAAGGTTTCAAGGATGGTACTTGTCCTTTTGGCCTGAAGCCTGGAAGCACTTTTGTAATTACGTATTTCCCTCATTTTATAAAGAGCCAACTGAAGTCTCAAACATGAATTTTGGACACCTTCAAATGTTTGCCAAAAATCAGTCACATACCATTTCAGCACAGATTTTCTCGAGTTGCAAAATTCTGCTCAAATAATATTTTTAACACATACTTGAGGCATAGGATGACTTATATTTTCGCTTGTATCTTCTTATATATAAGACTAACATCTTGAGCTATGAACAAGAAAGATAGATCTATCATTACAATCAATATTCTCTACATGACAGATATTCACTGAAAGGCCTTTGCAAAAGAAACACAAATATGAATTTTTCTTTGTACTTGAAAGAGCAAAGAGCTGCTTTCCACAAGCATACTTACGGCAAAAATAAAAACTGTATAGGAAAAGCCTGATGTAAGGATCAAGATGATACTTTCCTTTCAAATTCTTTATACTTTTCATAAAAAAGAAATTCATAACAGTGATATACTGGCAAGAAACGGCAGGAGGAAAAATAAAAACATTTACCTCTCTGACTGAAACTTCAAAAACTAGAAAAAGCAAAGTATGCTGAAAGGTTGTGGCCAGCAGTTGCCGTCCTCTTTTCCCTGAATATTCACCTGAGTTATTCCTCCTCCAGTTGCAGTAACTGAGATATTAGTGATTAAAAAGTAACTGTCAGTGCCCTCCTCAATTGATCTGTGGTAGGTTTATAGCAGTGTAGCCTAGACCAATATAGCCCAATCTAAATATTCCTGGATCTGATGACTTTAGCCTTGAACAGGTTGTGTTGGTCTCAAACATCTTAGGCAATATTTTGTGAAAGAACTTTCTTTGGAATCCAATTTAGGGTTCCAAACACAGTTAGTGAGAATTTCTCAAAATCCCCACAATATATACCTAATAAAGCAATTAATTAGTGATGGAGTCCAAGACTGCAACAAAATCAGATTTAAAGAAAGTCTGTATGTCCAGCTTTTCAGAATTCACATACAACAGACATTCACTACAATGATGCCCTGCCTGCTTACCTTGTTATTTTGATGTCAACTGTGACGGGGCAACAGAAACCCCAGAAGAAAGAAGGCAACACAACTGTGGTATGAATGGAACTGAATACTTACAGAGAAAGACAGTGGTGAAAACAACCTGGTTCCAATGTGCTACTGCTCTCCTCAGTTCCCTTTCTCTACCTGGACTCCCACTCTGCAAGTCTCCAGCAACAGAGTCACATGGAGAATTCTGTTCTGCAGTTTGAGAACCTCTATATAACATGACCTCACTCTGGACATAAAGATTTCAGGAAAGATAAGAATGAGCTGTGAAACACATTAGCATCTCCTACAGGGTCCACTTCACCTGGGTTTAATTCAGGAATCTATCAGTAAAGGAAAAAGAGGAAAAAGAAGAAAAAGGCGGGGGGAGGGGGGGAGTGTACACACAGTATACCACTTTCTCTCACAGAGGCTCAAAATCTGGGAAAAATCCCAGATCAGCTGCTTACTGAAGACAGATCTTTAGGTTCAATGACCTATGTATTAATAACACATTTTGACAGCAATTCTGTTCCCATGAGATCACACTGGACTTTTTGGTCTCAGGCATCACATTTTCATTATATAGTCTATGTTCTATATTTATAGATAGATAAAACATTTATTTCAAGCAAGCACAGGTATGTTTATTCATAATACCCATTTTGTTCAAAAGTTTATTTCTACTATTATTAGAAAGAACTGAATGAAGGAAGGCTTTCTGACTAGGTAAAAAAACTCTCAGTCATCCCTTGGGTAGTGCAGTTGAAATCACAGGAGGCAAAGTAGACACACTAAGTACTTAGGACAGGTTTGGCATTTGTTTTGTTATTGGGGTGTGGGGCGTTTTTTGTCATGTATTTTTCATAAGGTTCTCCATCTTTTTACAGAATAAAGCCTTATTATAAACGCAAACACATTTCCCATTCAAATCATCATGGGTTTTATTCCTGAAAATAATTGGTTTCAAATAGTCAGCCTACAAGAGCTCCTCACTGAAATAGGAAAGAACAAGGATAACCTGATTCAGTCAAGAAGTTGCCCATAGAAGGACTACCTGAAATGTAGGGGTTTTGATGTTTTGGTTTTGTTTTTTTGGGGAGGAGGGGAAAGAAGAGTCTTAGCGTGAAATTATCCTGGGTCTGATACTGAAGAACACAAACCACTTTTGGCCATTCCACTATGAAAATCTATATGCCTAGATGGTTATTCTGAGAACAGCCAGCAGAAGCTGCTTTCAGCAAGAGGAAGGACACAGCTATGCAGCAATAGCTACTACCAGTTTCTACTAAGAGAAAACACGCCAAAAACATCCAGAATCCAATAAAGGAAGCGCTTTACAAACTTGTGGCATTTGAGAAAAAAATATTATTATATTCTCTGATTATTTTGTTAGTGTGAATTTTGCCCTGCTGATTTCCACACCTTGCAATCCAGGACACATTGCCTTGTATCAGTCCTTTATCACGCAGCTCCAAAAAATCACCTTACAGTCATAGGAATACAACCTTTCAGCTGCCCTACTGGAGACTCCATAGCATAGCTAAGGAAATACACTTTATAACCATAAAGCTTCATGTATCTGTGACACACGTGAAGAGCAGTTAAAGTAGAGGACTGGAATAATTACGTTCATAAATTAAAAGCCTTTTGTACTGTTGGCATCTGTAAAACAACTCAGACTTGGAACAACATGTAATAAAGTGCAACTGTTCAGCTTTAAAGCTTTATCATACTTGAACTACACAAATTGACAGTTAACACAAAATTAAATAGACTTCTTCTGTTCAAGTTTTGTTGGCTGAAGCTTCTGCTTTGAAAGAAAGACATTTTATTGAGATTAAACACAAATCTATTTTGTATGACTCAATTTTTCACTCCCAAGGCTCTGTTTTCCCCACTCCTTATGTATGCCAGTAGAACAGTTGAAAATGACAGATTACATTTCTTGAAGTCATGGTTAATACCCTATAACAGAAGAAACGTCTTTCAATATTTGCTTTTTTCCTGAAAGAAAACTGAGCAGAGACATGCAGCTTCAGAATGGTGCACAATGCCTTCATATCTTTTGCTTCATTTAAAAGTACATGAAAACCTAAATGCATAAATGTGCATGGATAATACTGACATTATTTACACAGACCTTCAAGATCTGAGTATAATGAATGTATAAAATAAATACCATATGAAATAATACTGCTTCTGGAATCATGTCTTTAAAAAATTAGGTAAATTTCAAAGGTAAGTGTACTGGAGAAGCCAACAAACAAATGCCTTTTCCATGGGCAAGTTTGGTTAAATCTTGTTTGATATTTCTTGGACAAAGGAGAATGGCTTATATCCATGTCTTATGGAAACATAAAATCTATAGCCCAAGAGGCAATATGTGAAGGATCTCACTATTGTTGTTTCCATCCTTTTTAATACATTTAGTATATGTTTTTGCAGACCATTTCTCCAAGTAGTGTGATACTGCTCCCCTCAGTCTAGAAAGCTAGAACTGAAGCAAAAGGGGAAAAAAGATTTTATCCAAGGCCACAGAAGACAACATATGCCAACATTCAATTCCAATTCTACACATTAAATTCTAAAATCCTAAGTACATTAACATATTTTTCTGTCGAACAGCCAAGTTTAGACACCGGATGTGTCCAAACAGCAGTTCAAAGCATTAGCCACAGTCTGCACACTCCCTATGGAAGAGCTAGGCAGGGACATGCCAGGGATGGATCACTGCAGCCTGGGGCAGCTGTGCCATTGGGCATCCCAAGGACCTGAAGATTCGAGAGCAAACCTGAGAGGTGCAGACACCGTAACAGAGAACCAGGCTGATAAACCACAGCTATACCTTTACTGGTATGGTTACAGGAGGTACAGAAATATGTTTGGGGGAAACAGTTTCACCTAATAAACAACTGTGGGCTTTGGGTTTAAATATAAGTCAAAAGCTAACACAAACCACTCTATCACCCTCATTTCACTCATCAGCTGTATGAAAACCCATTTTATTCTTACTATTCTTTTTAATTTGCAATTACTGATATTAAGGAATAAGGAACCACCAAAGCCATTACAGAATAGGCTTGCACATAGGCTACTTTACCCTACTGAGAATAACATTTCCAAACCCTAACCCAATTTTCACAAGAATATTACAGGGGAAGGTTATTTCCAACTCCTGTAATATGTATGTGATAATAAATTGATATTTTCTGCATATTCATCAGAAGACTTTTTTCCTTCAATTAGGGGTACTGGAATTTTAGTAACATTGGTTCCTATTGCAAGAAACTACATTTGTTTTCTATTCATTAAATCTCACTGCGATACAAATATTAAAGATTCATTTCTTTTACTCTGCTTCTCCAAAACAGCACCTTTATAAAAGCATCATAAATAATATATAGTGATGAAATAACTTATATTTACTCTAATTTCACTTTTGTGAGAGGAAAGTATCATTGGCTCCATTTCCATCCTGAATCCAGAGAATGCTAGCTACTCACTGGTTTTGAGTAACAGCTTTTTATTAAAAAGAATTAAAAATTCATGCTGGAAAATATGCATATGGATTGCTAAGTCCCTAAGATCAAGTCTTCTGTCTGCAGCTCAACAAACACAGTAGTGTAGGGGCAGCCGTGGAGCTTCCTTACACTGCCTTGCCCACCAAGATTTGTTCTTAACCAGGAGAGCTGTTTATATGAGTGACAGCATAATTCACTCTTCACACCTATTTGATTTCAGTAGTTGATTTCAGCCTGGGCTGTGCAACTGCAAGCCAAGGCATTCCCGTGTGTGTGTGTGACCCATCTGATCTTTTCAAGTAGGAAGGAGCTGACACATCAGATGGGCTATTGCTCTCATCACTGGCACTGACCCAGGTTGCTTCACATCACAGATTGTGAAGGTAATTAGATACAAATATAGACAGACATATCTCCAAATTCCATTTCAAACAAGACTTTGAACAAGGCTCTGAACTCCATACAACATTTCATACAACCATAACATGGAAAACAAAGAGCAACCAATAATATACTTCAGAGGAAGCAGCAAAGGACACTGAGGGTCAGAAGCCATCAGAGGATACAATGCTGTTGGAACCAACAAAAGCTAACACAGATGGTGCAAACGCCAATATAAAAGAGATAAATAAATCTTTCTGTTTATAGAATGCTTTTGTGTTACTTATTGCTAACATAGACTATATCATTTCTCATGGAGACCTCAGATCTTCCACAACACTGTTTTTTTGTCCAGAGAAGGAAGTTTTCATTTTCCTCTGTCTCAAGTAGTATTATTGCTATTGCAGCTGGTTATTGCAGATTATAACTCTTATATTAAGGATTATTGTCTCTTTAATATTCCTTAACTGTGATACGATCTGGAAATAAGTCATCTTATGTTTGTGGATTAAACTTGTTTTGTTATAGGTTTTTATCAATCTACCCTGGTAAGTACCACAAGAGACCCAGTGTCCTATTTAACCCATCTGCCAATCTGTGGTGATAAACATCAAAATATTCACCTGCAGGTACTTTTTAAAAAAAGAGGGAGGAGAAAGGCTCAACGTAAGATGTGCTGTAGCAGTTGTAACAAAGCCAGGAAGTGCTCAGTGCCAAGGAAGAAAAGCCCCTAAATATTAAACCTCATAACCTCAAGACCAAAATAAAGATCATCCACTGAACTCCTCACCCCAGACCAGCTCCGTTAAGCGAATGTTTCATCTCCTAAAAATCCTGCTTCCTCCAGCACATACCCCATAAAGCTATAGAAGCACATTGTGCTCCAGGGCTCAGTGTACCAGTCATCAAGGGGACACAAAAGCAGCAAGCCCAGAGCAAACTCTTTTTTGTAAACTATCAGGTGAGGTGGCTCTGGGAAGCATCACAATGATCCATCGAGTGTTCCTTAGAAGACTTGTAACCTTTTTTGGTTTTGTGGATGAGAAGAGAGAAAGAGGGCCCTCTTAGCCCTATTCATCTTGGGGAATAAATTCTACATTTTGGAGACATAGCAAAGCTCAGAACTGATAGGTGTCCATCTGTTTTAATAAGCAGAAGAGATCATGTGCAACAAACTAGCAAAAAAATAAAAGTGTAAAACCAGGGAGTTTACAAAACCCACAAAGGAATTTCAATTTGAAAAGTTGTAAAGTGTAAAGCTTTATGCTATTTCTCCTAATTATCCCATAAATACACATAATGCCATTTTTGTTTGCATCTTGTACTACGCTTTTACAAGTCAGCAATGCCTGTGGTCTGTGTAGACACAATTTATGCCAAATTTAAGCAGTCTTTTATAGTGTAAGCAATGTAATTTTGACAGCCTAAAGCTTAGTTAAAAATGCAAAACCCATCGAGAAAAAGGTGGGTAGACAGCTCAACCTCAAATCAGCCTTACAGTGCCTAAACAGGGCTCACAAGAATTCTGGAGAGAGGGCTTTTACAAGGGCACATAGTGACAACACAAGCGGGAATGGCTTTAACCTGACAGAGGGGAGACGGAGATGAGATCTTAGAAGTTCTTCCTGTGAGGATGGTGAGGCCCTAGCATAGGTTGCCCAGAGACACTGTGGTTGCCCCATCTTTGGCAGTGTTCAGGGCCAAGCTGGATAGGGCTTAGAGCAACCTGGTCTATTCAACGTGGTGTAGTCAACGCCCATGGCAGGGGGTTGGAACTGGATGAGCTTTAAGGTCCCTTCCAACCCAAACCAGTCTGGGATTCTATGATATGCAGCTGGTCAGTCAGCAGTGTGAAACTGGGTCAGTCTTTTCACTACACACCTTGCACCCAGTCAAAAAGCGTGCACATAAGCAGTATTTACAGCATTACAAATGTATTGAGAGAAAGAATTCTGGGCTAAAAAAAATGTATAATCTAATGGAGAAATGTCTACGTGCTACTTAAAGTCTTTAATAACATCATTTTATCAGCACCTAAAGGTTTCCTGGATAAAACAGTGCAGACAAGAAATACTGGCAATAAGTAACACACAGCTCCAGCAGAAGTTGGAAAGGGAATAGGAGAAGCAGCACATCTCTCTCCCAGAAAACTTACAGCAAATACACATAAAATTGGTTTTGTTTTCTTTTTTTTGGTTTTTTTTTTTTTAGGGGAAGAGAGTGAGGTTTTCTTCACTACCAAGATGATGTCTGAGATAATCTGATTGGCCTTTAAGTTACTGCTCTTAAGGTATAAGGCATCCTTAAGAATCCTTCATTTTCTTTGACTTCTCCCTACATTTATTTTCCCTTCCATTTGTAACATTCAGTAAACACAGCAGCTGTCTGCAATCCATCTAATCTGAAACACAGACATTTCACTCTAAAACATTCAGTGCATGTGTTCTGAAAAATAAGTCATGTAATATTCTACATTATTTTAAAGCTTTCATCATTCTCTGAAGGCTACTGTAAACAGTAGCTGCAGGGAAGTTCATTTAAATATAGTCACTTTGAACTGCAAATTGTGTATGGTGGAAAACAGAATGACATACAATTTTACCTTTTTTTCCTGATAACTGTTGTTTACAAGTGGTATAAAATCTATTTTAAAATTCAAGGGTATGTCAAGTTTCAGGCAGTTAATTATCAGTGTTAGAATGGGTGCTATGGGTTCATAACACTCAGTGGGCCTTGGGTGAGAATTAAGTGGAATTCAGATTAGGCAAGCAGGATTGGCTCTGACCAAAACA
>JBCJKH010073165.1:0-12027 GCA_039877255.1 Loriculus beryllinus | reverse complement strand
TTTAGGCTCCATTTTGAGTACCAAGATAGAAAAAATTAGTTTGGTCATATTGCAGACGAAAGAACAGAATCATTCTTAACTAAGAAATTTTCTCCCTCAAAGGAAAAAAAAAAACCAAGCTTATGAATGGAAAGATTATGCAGCTATTCTTTAATAACTTTCTGTTTATGCAGAACTGTTTGAAGCGTATGAATCATACACAAATCAGCTATCATCTAGGCTGCTTTCCTGTTAGAACTATCCTCTTAAAAGTGGTGTGTCTTTCAACATGAAAATATTATCCTTTTTTCGAATACTTCTACGCTCAACCAGCAGCTGTTCTAAGCAAATGTTTCTCTGATTTCAAATGGGTGTTTGTTTATATACTGCCAATACATGAAGCAGATTTTGCCTTCTATAAGAACATTTCCCATCACTAGAGTTGAATGAGTGTACAAGATTTGACTATGGTTCTCCATTCCCAGGTGCTGAATTTAAGAATAAGTAGCACTTTCCTGAACAAACGTCATTTCTCACATTAACATTGAACATTCAGTTGATCGTAAGCCAAGAAGAAGGCAGATCTTAAGCACAATATATTCAAAACTCTTCATTCCTCCTTACAATGACAGTCCGAAACCAGGATATTCTCTTCCCATGAAGCCTCTGTGCATTCAGGGGTTATTTCAGTTACCCTAGTGGTACAAAAGAATTTTATCATTTGAAAACCCAGTTTTGCAATGGTAATCTGTGTTCTGCATCCTCTTACTTAACAGAATGTCTGTTGGCCTTGCTGGAGAAAAACAATCCCTTTTGATGTTTGTGAGTGTTAGAGTAGCCTGAGAAAAGTAAAAGTTTTTCTATGACTTTGTATTGAAATTTACCCATACACAAATTCAACTGTGATGAAAATGAGGAGAAAAAAATATAAATATTTACATTTAAAATCCTACAGATTGGGATATTTTCTCCAAGTCTTTGCAACCTATATTAATGTCCATATGCTTATGTAAAATATAAAAGGCAATGGGAAATTAAGAGGTTAACATGCAGGAGGTAGCATGACAGAATTTGTAAGTCATGCTTTTCCTTTAAACAGTAATAGCTTTTCTTTCACATCTGGATGTTTGTTTTGGGAAGCAAAACCAATCATCTAGAAAATCTTAGGTTTGTTTTTCGTTATTCTATACTTGTAGGTAACATTCGTATATTCCACTGCAAAGAGAAAAAGACCAAGGATCAACTCATCTACCTGTTCATTTAGGACTAATTTTGAGGTTAGAATAGTCTGGAAATGGTATCATGTGCTAAAAGAAAATGCATTAGTAAATTCTTTATTTCCTGCTACAGAACTAGTGTTAATCATAGAATCATAGAATGTTTGGATTGGGAGAGACCTTAAGGATCATCTGTTCCAACCTGCCTGCTGTAGGCAGGGACACCTTTCACTAAACCAAGCTGCTCAAGGCGCTGTTCAACCTGGCCTTGAGAATATCCAAGGATGGAGTATGCACAGCTTCTCTGGGCAACCTGTGCCAGTAATTCACCAACCTCACAGTTAAGCATTTCTTCCTTGTATCCAATCTAAATCTACTCTCTTTCAGTTCAGAACTATTCCCCCTTGTCCTATCCCTGCATGCCCCTGGAAAAAGTCCCACTCCAGATTTTTTGTAGGCTTCCTTTAGGTGCTGGAAGGCTGTTCTACGGTCTCCCTGGAGCCTTCTCCAGGCTGAACAAGCCCAGCTCTCTCAGCCTGTTTTCACAGAAGAGGTGCTCCAACCCCAGGTCATCTTTGTAGTCCTCCTCTGGACTTGCTTCAACAGCTCCATGTTGTTTTTGTGTTGGAGACCCCAGAGGCAAACACAGTACTCCAGGTGGGGTACCACGAGACCAGACTAGAGAGGGAGAGTTACCTCCCTTGACCTGCTGGTGTACGCTTCTTTTGATGCAGCCCAGGGTGATAATCTCTCATGCTTTTCCCATTCTTACCAAAAGAATCAAAAGAAGTATTAAAAAAAGAAAAGAAAAACAAAAGCTCATCAAAATAAGTGTAAATGGCAGGGCGGTTAGAACTAGATGGTCCTTTCCAACCCCCAATCATTCTAGGATTCTTTGTTATTATTACCATCTAATGTAGTTTGGGGAGGGGGAGTTGGTTCTAATTCTCTTCTCGCATTGTCCAGGTGGGAGATTATCTCCCAGTACATAGATTTTGAGGACATACACAATTCTCCGTTTCAAGATAATGAATTCTTATTAGAATCTCTCGGGCATGAGCACAAATGAGTTACACAGGTCTCTCAGTGTTATAATTTTCACATGTATATGTAATATATATGCGTTTAAGTATGGGAACAGAGTGATAAGGATAGTTATATCTGAAATGAATTTTAATTACATATATGCGTTAGTGAACAGTTTCTGTGTCTGCTTCATCCCAGATATTTTTTATTTAGTTTTTAAATTCATAAAATAGTATTGTAGTCTAGTTGATATCAATGGGACTCGAACATACTGAAACTTTGAATGAGGGAAAAGACATGATCAGCCTCCCAGGAAAACATATTCACCTTGCTGAATGCTTGGTGCTTTCATATAGGTACTCATTTAATGGCAAAACTGAAAATTTTCATTCCAGGATTTTTTTTTTGTTTGACATCAGAAAATTCAGCCATCATTAGGAGCCTAGCCTGTATTTGATTCTTTCTTACACTTACACACTACTTACTTTTTTTCTTTTAAATAAAGTGGCTTTCATCTGAGAGGAATAAATATTGTTCTCCTGCATCTCTGTAATTATTTTTACTCTCTTGCTCTTACTGCTAAAGTTCACATTCAAGGTTGATTGCCTTTAACTATTGTAGGTTCCTATCTTTGTCCTTCACTCCTGTAACTCTCTTTGGTTTCTTCAAGTTGCTAATATGTGCTTTCAGATACCTTAGAATTTAGTTGAGAACAGCTCTTCATTGGTGCTGTCCTGTATTTCCCTTCCAGCCTTCATCTTACCTTTTATTTTTCCTCATTGCCATTTTGCAAGCAGTGTAAATGTTAACAGCAGATCTGATTATGACCCGTTTTAAGGGGAAACTGTGTGTGGGGGAAATTGATGAAACCAGTTGCCAAACCATGACTAACGGATGCTGTGAGAGGGGGTGGTATGAGAAAGTAAGCAGGGAAGAACTTCAGGTATATTGCCAGAGTCTACAGAGTCAGTACTGCATGAGTGAAATATTTTTGAAAGACTGAAATGCACTTCTAACCTTTGTCCTTTGCAAAAGATTACAATTCTCTTTTAAATAGTAATCAAATGGCTTTAATTGATAAAGTGAAAAAATGAATCTTTCTTGATAGATCTTCAGGGACTTGAATCATGTCCCCAGATGTACTGTATTCTTAATTCAGTCAAAATCTCAGTGCAGTAGGCAGGTCTGTGATATATAACATTCTTGTCTCTCTTCTCTCTCTGCTAACTCTTTCCCCTCACCCCCTCCAATTTTCTAAGTCCGTTTCACAGATAAAAAAGGGAAAAAAGTGGAAAAGTTAGAAATTTGATGAAAATTACTTGGAGCCCGTCCTGGCTTCAGCAGTAGCTGGGTTTTTTTCTCCTTCTTAGTATCTGGTGCAGTGCTGTGTTTTTGACTTTCAGCCTGGGAACAACGGTAGTAACACAGATGTTTTTAGTTGTTGCTAAGTCATGTTTACTCTGATCAAGGACTTTCTCAGTCTCATGCCCTGCCAGGGAGGAGGGAAGCCAGGAAGAAGCAGAGACAGGACACCTGACCCAGACTAGCCAAGGAGGTATTCCATACCACAGCACATCATGCTCAATATATGAACTGGGGCCGGTTACCCTGAAGGGTTAGATTGCTGCTTGGGTTGGGCTGAGTATTGGTCGGTGGGTGGTGAGTGGTTGTATTCTCTTCCTTGTTATTTCCCTTATCATTACTATTATTCGTAGTAGCAGTAGTTGTTTTGTGTTATACCTTAGTTACTGAACTGTTCTTATCTCAGCCCTTGGGATTTCCACTCTTTTGATTCTCCTCCCCATCCCTCTGGGAGTTGCGGGGACGAAGTATTGGTGGGGGGGGGGAGGAGGGAGCATGCAGCTGCATGGCTGAGTTGCTGACTGGGCTTAAACCATGACAGAGACAAAGATGCATGCCCAGTAGCTTCATTTGAAGGCTACTTGATTATAAATTCAGGTGGTACTTGCTGTTGCAGGGCAAGTGCTAATGAACTCATTTGGTATTCATGAGAATGTCAATATCTATTTATTGGTACAAGTTTCATTGAAATTCAGATGCATGCCTAGGAACATTCAAGAATTATATTAAATACTGAAAGCAGCCAACTCTTCATGAGTTAATTAGTAGTATACTTTTTGAAGAAAGATTTTCGTCTGTTCTAAGTCTTTAACAGTCAATGTAGTTATGCTGTGGATCTGACCAATTGGTTGTATTAAGCTCTAGGCACATGTTGGCAAAAGAGCCTCCATTACACATAGAATTAATTACTACTTACATGTTAAAAAAGGACATGAGGTAGAAGAGGAATTGGTATGGTTGTGGCTGCTGGAGGTTTAGGTTCATTAAGAAACTGGAGCAGAGCTTGAGTTTCCACTCTGTAATTTGTAAGAATCAAGGGTCATGGAAGTAGTAACACCTGAGACAGCTTACTTGGTTCATAGTTCCGTCATTGCAACACATCACTCGAGTATTACAGTCACTGAAACAAATTTAAGATAGGCTGGAGCTCTGCTTGCATACAAAAGGTACTATGTGAACCTTTTGTGTCTTAGCAAGAATTAACTTAAAGTCATTGGATTCTGAATAACGTATGGAAACTAAATTGACAAACCAGCTTGGAATGTTTTCTCTGTTACTTGAGAGATTTATTGTTTGTTTTCTATCCATAATACCCCTGCTAATCCACCTTTCAGTTTCTGAAAAATCTAATATTTGATGTTGTATGTCCATTTACTCTTGTGCTCTGTTTTTGCTCCACCCATATCCATTGTTCATGAAACAACAGTTCAAAGACTAAAGGCTCAACTGAGCTTTCCAGCATGGTTTTTGTTTAAGAGACAATCCTGTTTGTCTTAAACTATCTCTAAAAGCAAATGTAGGCACCTTGTACTTCTTCATGGTAATAGTTTAATTGAAGATTTAAGAGATATAATGTTTACTGTGTTGTATTCACCTCGTCAATACAGGCTGAGCTGAAGTTTGCTGTCAGTTATGAAGAGAAGTCATATGTATTAATTTTTCTTCACTGACTTGGTGAGGGTAGATGTGCATTCTTTTGCAATCATGGGAAAGTACATTCCTTTTAAAGTCTTGCCTCTCAAACATGGATATGTGCCAGGGAAGAGCTAAAATCCTCTTCTAAAGTCTGAAAGTTGACAGCATAGGCAAAAATCTGCATACTTGTCTGTCAGATTAAATCAGATTAAACAGTGATCTGTTTTTAAAGTAAACTCAGTGTAGGTTTCTGAGGCACTTTAGCTCTATCTCACAAATGCCCTCCTTATTAACAGCAGCAGGTTGTATCTTTTCAAGAAAGCTGGTTTACCTTCTGACACAATCTGGATTGTAATCTAGTTTCCGTAGTACTGTACTCAGCCTTACTTCAGCATCAGCTGTCTGCACATCATTCAACTAGATGTATTCAAGAACCATTTATACGAAGTCATAGAATAATTCAGATTGGAAAGGTCCTCAGAAGGTGTCTCATCTAAATTCTCACTCAAAGCAAGTCAAACTGTCAAATCAGACCAGGTTACTCTAGCTATTCAAATTATTCTCTCTGATCTTTCAATATTCTACAAAAAATAACTTTTACTTTCCAAAATTCTTCTGATATAGGAAGTAACTATGTTTATAAACCAAGGTTTCCAAGGATATCTAAGGAATTTGGATGCCTCAATGGGCATCTGTAGATTCTCTAACTTTTTTTTTCTTTTACAGCATAGTATCCAGTTATTAAGTCTCAAGGTTTCTATAGTAACTAAATTGAAGGTAAATCAGGCCTTACAGTGAAAATTATTACAGTTCTTTACAAATATCCAATTTTAAAAAGGACTAGTTTAATAATTTATAAACAGCAGTTATGATTTTTTTCCCATATAAGAATCTTTATAATTACAATAATACTTCTTTTGCAGCGGTGTCCAGGTTCTTTCTTACTTTTGCCTGTTTTGTCTCACTGTCAGATAACATTGTAACTCTTGAGGACTGTCATGGGTCCAGCAGTAGCAATCTTTTTTTCTCCTTAGTAGCTGGTGCAGTGCTGTGGTTTTGACTTTCAGCCTGGGAACAGCGCTGATAACAGCAATGTTTTTAGTTACTGCTCAAATGTTTGGTCTGATCAAGGACTTTCTGAGCCTCATGCTCTGCCAGGGAGGAGGGAAAGTCAGGAGGAAGCAGAGACAGGACACCTGACCCAAACTAGCCAAAGAGGTATTCCATAGCACAGCACATCATGCCCAGGATGTATACTGGGAGTTACCGGAAAGGGCTGACTCAGTGCTTGGTCGGGCTGGGTATTATCGGTCAGCAAGTGGTATCGTATTCTTTTCCCTTGTTATTTTCCTTATCGTTATTGTTATTGGTGGTAGCAGTAGTGATTTGTGTTATGCCTTAGTTACTAAACTGTTCTTATCTCAACTCGTGGGAGTTATATTCTTTTGATTCTCCTTCCCATCCCTCTGGGAGCTGAGGGGAAGAAAGGGATGGAGGAGTAGACTGCATGGTTCTGATTTATGGCCTGGGCTTAAACCACGACAAGGGCTCACAAAGTTTTGCTGATACCATGACAGAAATGTCTTTCAAATGTCTTTTCCAGTCTGGCTGTATTAAGAGAATGTGTTAAGTCATTAATCTGTTTTGCCATTCTACTATTACTTGTGTAAAATGTAAAGGAGTACATATAGCAGAGTATCCCCCATAGATGGTCTCAATATGGTCTCCGTAGCCTCATTGAAGGGTAGTTTGATAATCTTATTGGGATGTGGTATAAGGTGTGATCAACTATGTTATTTTATTTGATATAAACTTGGATACATCAGGAAAAAATGCAGTCTGGCTTAGTAAGCCAATATGTATTTTTGAATGACCCTTCTTGTGGCTTAAAATTTTTTTGGCAATAATTTGGATATGACCATGTAAAATATTATCTTTGCAGCAGTGATTTCAATAAGTAGAATTTAGCATATGCTATATTGAAACTGAACAGTACTATCAAATGCGTAATCAGTTTAATGCCTACTAGGACCACAATTTGCTCTATATCCATTTAACACAGGAGATATTTTCAACCAATTAATAGGCTTTATCTAGCTCTGAATTCCATGACCTAATATTTATGGAATTGTTGCATTTATCTTTAATTTATCTTTAATTTTTTCTTTTTATTTTTTTTCAAACCACTATGACACCTAGTAATTATTCCAAATGCTATTTTGAAGCTGCATACTTAAAAAACAAACAAACAAAAAACAAAACAAAACAAAACAAAACAAAACCAAAACAAAAACAAGCACCAGGTTGCAATTTGTATTTGTTAAAATGAAAAATATCTCCTGGTTATCCTTTTGATGAATCCAGCCATCAGAGAAATTAGCATGAAAGGCTAGCTCATGCAGAGAGGAATGCATAAATGAACAATAAATTACACAAAAAGTAAAAGACATCATTTATATTTATTATGAGCCTGATTCTGGATGCTCTTATTCATCACAGTATCCCTATTCAAATCTAATAGTAAATAGAAATATAGGAATTGTCATATTGGATGAGATCCAGGCTATGTTATTCCCTCTTTGTAAATGGCTGTTTCACATAACCGTGTAAAATGCTAACAGCAAGAAGTTGGGGAATAGGCCTTTAAAAAAAAAAACCAAAAACAAAAAAAGCCCCAAAAAACCCCAACCAACCAACCAAAAAAACCACCCCACCCCCCCCAAAAAAAAAATCCAAAACAAAAAACCTCCAATCAATATGGGTTTTATTCTGATCTCTAAAGAGACTGGCTTTTACGCCAACAGATAAGATGTACTGTGACTTCTAAAATGGTGGAAGGTTATGAAAACTCTAGATGTTCCTTACTGTCATAGAAATGCCCAGATCTTTTCTGAGCCTTTAGCCTGATCCGAAGTCCACTGCACTCAATGAAAGGACTTCCAGCTTACTTTTGGAGTGAGCAGCCCAGTCTGTGCCACAAGGCGTGCCAGACTTCCATTCTTCTAATGGTCTAGATCACAGGTTTGCAGCCCATCACATCTTTTTTCTAGAGCTTTCCTTAGCTTTTCTTCCTATGAAACCAAGAAAATGATTATGTGGGGAAAAGAACTAGTGTGTACTCAGGACTTGCCAGTTATATGGCTGGGAGAGAGCAAGAACACTCACCTAGACCCAGGAAAATCTAGGAGTACTTCCAAGCTATAAATTCAGATGTAATTGCTCTAATTTAGCAATCTCTAGATTACAATGTGGAGACTTGTGTTGGGAGTAAGCTTCAGTTGCATTTTTAGGTAGACACAACAAAGTAGTACATGTTATAGCTACACCTTCCTTGTGTAGATGTACCGTCAGCTATCGTTTGACTCCATCCTCATTAGTAAGCAGGATGCAGCTACAAAATCTGCTGACGGCTTATCTAGATGGTCTTGAATTATTGATCAGTATCTAAGTTGTACCTGATGGAAGCTGGAGGAAAAGCCTAACCAGGTAAAGAGCATAAACTTAAGTGTGGAATGGAGCTGCCTAAAAACTCTGTAAGACCAGTGTTTTCCATAGTCAGGTTAAAATAAGAGGACCTTAGTGGCTAGCTTCATAAATGTTGGAGGACAGGTGATTTCCAGATTCTAAGGGTGTCATATCAATGTCAAGAGCCGGATTAATATTAGTGTCTGTAGCTCGTACGGTTTAGTAGCATAATAAGCAGGGAATCTCACTGGATGGACTAGTTTAGCTTGGGTAATATCTACTAGGCTATACTAAGCATTGTTCACTCAGTCTACTCAGATAATTGTTGTATATATAACCTCCACAGATTTTAGCTTTATAAACTCTTGCTCTGGGCAATTAATCCCATCTTGGTCTAGCTCCAGTTGTCAAGCCTTTAGAGGATACCCAATCTACTTGTTAACCATCTATTTCTAACATACATCACTGTGGACCAAATTCCGTGATTTTTTTTTTTTCCTAAACGATTTGTTTATCAGTTTTATTAAGAAAAATCATAAAAAAACCCCACAACCCCACAAAAACCCCAAAAGAACAAACCAAAACTATTCTAATCTTTACCTTCTGAGCATTACATAGGCAAATATTTGAAGATACTGTTTTCAGTTTTAAAAGAGGCTTGCGATGTTTCACTCAGGCTACAGCTGACTTCCTCAGAGAACTAAACTCAGAAACATGCTATTCTGAAAGCAGAGGCAAACAACCTAACAAGTACTCTGTTGGCATGGCAATGCAACTCACTGAAGCTAATTCAGATCTTTGGTAATGACAACAAAATATTATTTTTGAAAAATGTACTAATGAAACATTATTTCATTCCACAATTTCTTATTTTGGGATTGGCATTTGAGGGGGTGGAAGGTGTGTTTATTTGGGTTTTTTGGCAAATTATATTAAACAGTTCTGTTTCAGAGCAGTCTGGTTTCCCTGGATCAGTGGTGATACAACCTCTTTTCACTCTTTTTTTATCAGTTTGACTGTATTCCCACCTTGATGTTTACCATTGCTCCTGAAAATGGCTATTAGACAGGTCTCAGTGTGCAAGGTAATTAATACTCTCAGCTTCTATTTAGAGATAGTCACTAGGTAAGATGTATGGAAACAGATATAGAATCACTAGGGATTATGAGCTCCTTTTTCTTTAGTATTTATCCACGTCAGATATTTCTTGCTCTTCTTTGCTCTTCCAGCTATCCCCACTTTGATACATCACAAAATTTGCAATTACTTACACCAATGCCACTGGGAATCCAGAAGAAAAATGCAGGCACTGGACACTTTGAACTGCAAGACCTTAGAAGAGCTGAGGAGAAGGACTAAAGAATAGAAAGTTCCCAGCTCCCTCTGCAAGATATTTTCCTTGAATTGCTTTTCAGTTTTTGTTTTCTTACACTCCATTTTATTTGCATTTAATTCTAAAGCCTGGCTCTGAAAAATGCCAAGGAGAAATTCTATACTTGTCAAGAATGAATATATTTGTCTATACATAAAAATAACAAGACTATTCAGAGATACCATGACTATTTATATACATGCATTTCTCACTTCTTCAAATATAAAGAAGAATTTTTTAAAAAAAGGCTTTGAAAGGCATAACCTGTGAGCATTAAGATTAGTGGCTTCTACCTGTTAGACAGGAAGGATGACACAAATGACTGCATAATTTCAGTCTCTAAAGGAGCTGTTCCTACTCAGCATCACAGATACAATGTTGGAGCAGATGGGTTACTGGTTTAATCTCTACTTGTGTTTTCTTGTCATTTGATATGACAATTTGCAGTCCTGATTTTCCATCTACTGCTAAAATTGGTGAGGTTTCTGCATGAATAGATAAACATTTGTACAATTTTATTTTATTTTATTTTTAATTTGAAATGGTTTCTGCATTGCCAGGATCCTGACCATTTCTAAATGATCAGCAGGGAACACTTCTATAACCTTCTTTCACTTCATGTTAGTAAGAGACAGGCAGTATAAAACACATACTAATGATACTGTATGGGTGGTGTTTTTCTATGAAAACATGGATGTGGTCAACCTTTTTTGCTTCAGCTCAGTTCAGTTAGAAGCGAAGAATGAAACTTTATAACATGAATCCCCATAAAGTTAGTGAAAATAGGATGGGAAACCACATGAGATGCACCATGATGGAATCAGTCCAGGCAAAGAGAAGCAAACAGTGTATTCATAATAAATGAGACATTGAAAATCGCACAGGGAATAAGGAACAAAAAGATTCACTCCCAGTAGATGTGGAAACTCCATCTGTGGCAATGAAAGACATACAGGTGAGGCAGAAAATGCCCTAACAATAAAGGGGATAAAAGACCACAGGCAGGGTTTTGAGACGCAACTAAGAAAAATCTAATCTGAGAAGGACATAAAATCTTTATTAAACCTTCTAATATCAATTTGTTTTGACTCAGATATGTTTGGAGGTTTTTCTCTGAGCTTAAAGGTTTGTTTTCAATCAGATCATATTTTAACAATGCAAAGCAACTCTGGGCTATTGAAAAATGTTTTCCTCATAACTCTTGCTAATGCATGCATAAAAAATGACCTAGTAAACATTATTCTGGTAAGTCTGGTGTGAGATTTGCAGACAAACTGATTCAGCTTACAATATGCTCTAGTAAACCATAAAAAGCAAATGGTTTAACAGTTTAAGGCATAGAAATTCCATTTTAAAACCTTCCACTGAAAAGAGATTAACATTTTAGCATCTAAGATCACCAAAAGCACAACAAGATCCCCTGGTAATGTAATATAGCCGTAATTCCTACAGTGGAAAAATAGCAGCTGCTGATGGAATTAATCTTTCTACACAGGCAGAAACACTATTTATACTAGTGGCTACATTTCTGTAGTAAAGCTGTTAATTCAATGTGGTTAGCAACAGTAGGATACTCTTACAGTATTACTCTAAAGTAGGCAAGGCTTGAGTGGAGATGAATGGAGACACAGTTATAGAATGGCTTAGTTTCCCGCAGAGAGTTATTATGTAAATATAGTTCTTAAAACTAACAGTTTGTTTCCTGATGATTATCGGCTAATCTTCTAAACTTAATCAAGAAGCACGGAGTATCTTTTTATTGGAAAGGGAAAGAATACAATTGTATTTCTCGGCTTGCAGCCCAGAAAGCCGACTGTCCCCTGAGCTGCATCTAAAGGAGCATGACCAGCAGGTCGAAGCAGGCAATCCTGCCCCTGTATTCTGCTCTTGTGATACCTCACCTGGAGTACTGTGTGCAGTTCTGGTGTCCTCAACATAAAAAGGACATGGAACTGTTGGAACAAGTCCAGA
>JBCJKH010073162.1:0-13487 GCA_039877255.1 Loriculus beryllinus | reverse complement strand
GTGTGAGGTGTCCCTGCCCATGGCAGGGGGGTTGGAACTTGAAGATCTTAAGGTCCTTTCCAACCCTAACTATTCTACAATTCTATGATTCTATGATCTGCATTTTATGAACAAGTGAAAAGGAAGAGTCTTTGCTACATAGACTAGGGTACTCAACTGTACCATTTAGTTATCACCTACTATTAACTGCATGTTAAAAAAATTATATCAAGTTTATATTTTTATTAGCAGCAAAAAAGAAATACTAGGATTTTCTGCGAATTTATACACAAGGACATATGGTTTTAACTATATGTAAAAGTTTACTGAAGTCCTCATGCAATTTAGATGTTGCTCTAAGGCTCCCAATGCTGTTCTAGGAAGCTTGTCTTTGCATCACTATTCCTTCTCTTCAACTGCTTCTCCAGACAAATAGCCTGGAGGCTGAAACACTAATGCAATTTCTCCTTCTATGTCTGGTATATGTATACACAGCATAGTATGTACACTTGAGTCCTATTTGAAGAAATCAAGTTTCCTCCATTTGATAGTTAAAGCTTTCCAACAAGATGGAAACAACAAGAATTATGGAAAACTGTTTCAAATGCATCTAAAAATAACCACTCGGATTTCCGTCACAGAATACTTGAAAACTTTTTGATGTTATTTTCTAATGGAAAAGGCAGAAATTACCATTCCATTCCAGAAAGGTTAAAACGCTAGTTATTTTATGATCAAAATTACTATTTTTGTATTTCTTCACATGCCAAAGTTACTCAGATGTATCTTTACTGCCACTTGTTCAAACGTCTGTGAGTAGTTACCTGGATTCTGTACTTCTGCTTCTTCCAAGTCTTTATTTAAGAGATTTGACATTTCTAGAGAGTTCAATTCTTCTAGCGAATTTTCTTTTTCCTCCTCTCGACTGTGAAAGTTCTCTTCATCCTCTGACTGCGAGTCCGATTTCCCCGATTCGAGGAAGATCTGACCTGCTACCACTCGAGTTCCTGTGGAATGGTCCTTTACCTGGTCCTCTGCAGATAAAGTCTGAAGGAAAGCAGCCACATAATTTAGACAATTAGAAACTGACCAGCAGCTGAAAACCCCACATTATTCTTAAACATATTATTAAAATACTAAAGTTTAAACAGTAGCATAAAAAGTAAGTGGAGCTACCTCTATCAGCTCTCATTGACTCTATCACTTTCAGTTCTTTGAAGAGAAAAAAACTATTCAAGCATAACACAACATTAATTCTTATGATGCACAGAAGAAATTAATGAGACAGCGAGAGTTACAGAACAGTTTACTACAGGAATTAAATTACAGTTCTCAATTTCACACCTTTGCTCTCATTCCAGAAGAAAAAGAGAATGACTAGAAACTTATTTCCTCACCTTTGACTCCAGTGATTCATCCTGATTTCCCTCTTCATCTAGAAGAGATGTCATAAAAGTTTTTCCATTATTTTCTTAAAAATAAATTTAGCTATGTTATTGTACCATGGTTCTAAGATATTCTAATGTACTAAGTTGACTAATGCACTTCAGGAAGACTATTAAGTGTTGTCAGGAGGAATCAAATGTTTCACAGATGATCTTCTTCCTTAAGTTATGCCAAAACAACTGTTTATCCAACACTGGAAAAAAACTGTGGATTTGTTTTTTCTTTTTTAACCTGAATCAATTGTCTAGATTGATACACAGTCTGAATCAATCCAGTCCAACTAAACTACCTAAAGAGGTATGAATCAACTGAAAAGCATCAATGGAATTTAAGGTTTCTAGTCACCAAATCACCTTTAATATAAACAGATTTGGTAGTGACCAGAAAATTACATTAACAACAGCCTATTTAACCACAGTTCTTTATAGAAAGCCAGTTCATTTTGCCTGACCAGCATATTCAAACCTTTATATAAAGGTCTCTCTCCACAACTGTGAGAAACTAGACTGTCTTCAAGATACCATTCAAGAGCTGCAAGCCTTGTTTAACTGCCATCTTTCTTATCTGAATGGGCTATGATATTTGATTAGAAAGACTGGAAAGAGAAAAAATGCTAAATAAAAAAGGAATGCTATTAGGCAAAGACATAAAGGAATAGAGGTGAAAAGGAGGGAGGAGATAATCAGAAAATCTTATTTATGACAATTTTATCACTGGTTTGCAGAACTTAGTTTCATTTCCTTTCTTCCTGCAACCTAAATGGGTTACTCACTGTGCTTCAAACAACATGGTTCATACACATCTTGACTGAAAGCCTCTAAATTTATCACTGCCATAACATGACTGTTCTCAGTCATCAGTATCTGGTATTACCTCATTTAGATGAACAACCGTTCATCCACACACATTTGAAAGAAGGTGCTACAGACCTTCCTCCCTCCGGGTACACAACTCAGTTAAACCAAAATAAAAGCTCAAAGTATAAATAGATAACTAAGCAAATCCACCACTAACTCCTACTACATTTAGAAACTCCCTTCTGAGACCCTGAGACGTACAATGCCCTATAGCAGTGGTAAGACACTGAAAGGCTGGAGACCTGCACTGTAACTAGAAAAAGTACTTAAACTGATAGAAGTTAGTGCCCTGTTCATGAAATACCCCATTTAATACATTACAGTTAGCTATTAAAGACAAACACTGAATGCCAACAAAATTAAAAGTTTATAGAACTCTGCTAACTTTCGATAAGCATTTGGTAGCAAAGAAAACTTACATACTTCTAATAGTCACGCAAATAAAGTATCTTATCAGAGAGAAATCATCTCTGAAGTGACAAACTACAGACATGACACTCTCAGCACATTCTGAAGACTCTAACAGTGCAACAACGTGTATTTGCAACGAAAAGGTTAATCTTGGAAGTCAAGTTCCAGAAAGTGATTTCCACACTGTTATTTGAAACATAACCTTTGATTAGAACAAGTAAAAAGATGAGAATCAAATTCAAGCTAAAACAGCATAAAATAAAAAACAACAAGGAATGCAATGACTTACAAGTGAAGCTGCAAAACTAAGGTGATGAGTTTGATAGTGCAACTGAGACAAAGGGATGATATTCTGCTGAATATAATGAAGAGTATGCAAAGCTCAAAAAGTCTGGCCAGCAGACACAGGATCACAAAGTATCTAGAACAGATGATGTTGGTAAGCAGCTGTAACCTACAGGTTCAAATATGAATGCATGTAGAGCCCTTCAGAAAAACTAGCGGAAACAGCAAAGGTCACTCCAGATGAAACAGGCCCTGCAAGTAGCAACCAAGACAGCATAAGAACAGACAGTGATTTTAAAAAACATCAGAAACAGCATAAGAAAAAAAAAAAAAGGGAAAAAGAGCTGCATTTTTGGTAGAGAACACAGCGCTCTTTTGTGGCAGAGATCACAGTTTGAGGAATCTAACTGATAAGCCTGATTGTGATAAGTCATAGGAAGTTCTATCACTGAACTTCAATATTTCAGATCACTATGTAACAGTTATTTAAATACAGTAAAAGTACATATGCATTTATGATACTTGCTGGTCCTTTGCATTTTGAAAGCATGAGACAAAGTCAAGTTTACCTTGTTTCCCACAAATTACATGCTACCATCCTAAAAACAAATGCCACTCCTACAGCTTCAAACTCCAGAGCTTGTCAAGAGATTCATAAGTGCTTCTGGAGTGGGAGAAAATGAAAACAGGGTTAACCTACCAAGTAGCTTGTATGCTACTATTAATATATACAAAGCACTTATGCAATACCTGTTACTGCAGTAACAAACATCATGTTGTTTTTTAACAGCTATACCAGCTAGGGTGTTTTGTTTGGTTTGCTTAAAATCAGCCTACATGACTGACAGCACTAGACCATTCTAACTTTTTGGTAAAGGGTTTATTAACTCATTTCAGTTGGTGGAAGTTTGACTTTACAAGAAATGACAACACAAAGTCAAATATAAAGAGGGTATACCATTTATAGACACTTATCAAAGAACAATTTCATTGTAATCTCACATGCAAAGAAAAAGATTTACTGAATTGAAAGGTAAAAGACATCTGTGCAACATAAGGTAGAGCTCATTAAATGCTTGCTCTTCCTCCTTGAAAATAGATAAACCTGTTTCATTTCTATTGCATCATTTAAATGCTCTCTAAAGAAGCCAGCTTTGCTCCTAAGAAGCTGCACTTGAAGAACTGTTTTCAAAACAGTGGTTCCAAACCAGCACTAAAGCAACAACAAAACTTTAGTTTAACTCTTCTCAGCTCTGGGACTTCCTTCTAAGTTAGGCAGATGGGGCTGCAGTGATGACTGATAATGTGACTAGAGGAGGGATCATTTATAGCCTTGTTATTTTGCAGAAGTGTCGTCTAATACACACCCGCTACTCATAGAAGTGTGTCTACTTCTAAGAAACAGTTAAGAAAACTGTTCTGAAAGTGTTAATGAAAGATCTATGGAAGGTCATAGTTTGACCTAGGAATAGTTCACTAGTCAAAGCTCAACTACTGATCAAAGTCACAGATGTTATGCTTGTACACCTGCTTCAGAGATTAAAGCTGATAGTTTAGTTTGGTTTTCCACAGTTACATTAAATAGTAACTTTTTTTTTATTTTTAATTTGGGTCTGTTACCAAGGCTGCCTAATTCTATAAGCCTCTCCTGAAAAGGCCAATTGAAAATTAATCCTACTGTTTGTTAAATGAATTGGAGAGTTGCAATAATATATTAAAAGCAAAAAATAGGCAAAACCACTTGCGGCTGAAACAGGCAGCTGCCAGCATTGTACAGAATGTTTCACTTATATACAGTGCTGAGCTGTAGAAACTACTGGGTGCTCTCATGCCCACCTGCGACTCCAAAGCACTCCAGAGAGCTAAATACTCGTTTCAGCCATCTACCACTTCATATATATTTAAAATCAGCTTTAAAATTTATTCATTTTTCCTCAATTAGAAATACCAGTGTTCAGTCAATTTAAATATAGCAAAGTACTCTGGCAGTCTATGCTAGATAAAAAGATCCTACCATATGCTGGATAAAGATCCTATCATTTTGTGAGAATTACCATTTTCAACTATTTCAATCATTTCACTATGGAGAAGGGTAGAAACAAAAAGAGCTACACAGTGTGAATCAGCAAGAATGTCATTCATTTGAGGGAGCCCAACAGTTCCAAAGTTTTGCTGTATTAGAAGAACAAATCAACTGACAATCTATAAAAGCAAAACAACTGCTACTACCAGACAAGAAATACTATTAGTTTCAATGTTAGAATGGTCAATCACCTTTGGGAAATTGCCAGCAGCTTGCACTTAAAAACTCTGTGGTTATCTCCCAAAGTTCTGATGAATGCCCTATGACTGTAGTCAGTTTCCTTTCAGTTTTTGCCAACTTCTTCAAACTTCAAACACAATTACAACAAAGCAACTGGTAAGAGTCTGAAGTGATGTACAACCCAGTGGGTGCACTAACCAACCCGCTGGGGGTGCAGGAAGAAAATACTTTCTGTACCACTAATAAATAAAAACTTATTTTAACAGAGCGTTCATTTCACCTTTATCACACTTTTTTCATTTCTATTTTTGTGCATGCTTTATGATGTGCATAATACATTAGTACAGTAGTCCACAGAAAGGTTTTAGGAAGTTCAACATTGAAGATGCATGCTTAATTTTTTATTTATTTTTTTTTTTACTGAGAGGGTTATATGAGCAGAAAAGGCTTGGCAACAACTGCTTTAGACTACCAATCAGAGATATTGCTGTGGCACTTTTAGTTATTTCTTTCAACATTCTTTTTGTGAAACTGACTAGTTAGACTTCAAAAGAGAATGCAAAGCCTGTTTATCCTATTCTTGCAGGAAAAAAAGAAATCTTAAGAAAAATATTACCTGAGGTCCCGTCTCATGACTTTTTCAACTTTAAACTCAGCACAGAAACAGGCTCCGTAGCATAGATGCTATTCCTATTGTGCACACCTCTAAAGCATGCAGTGAGTTAAGAAAAATCCTTAAGTGACATCTATTCAGCAAGACTGATTTCAAATATCCTTGGCAGCAAGTAAATTGTTCCCAGCTACAATCTGTGCAGTGTATTCATTTTAGTGCAACTTCATGTTTAAGATATAGGTCAACCTTCACACTGAATACAAATCTTTTTTTTCCAGTCCCCTTGCAATTGCTGGATAACTATTTACAAAGCTTACTCTCCAGCAGTTTCTCTGTAGGAACTGAGATTCCTCATCAGGCAACAAGTTTCGGGAACATGCTTCATTTAAGTAAGTAAAATCAGAAGGGTCAGGGAAAGCCACTGAGCTGTGTCTTTTGAGAGACTAGGTATAGAGCTTCCTACAAGTATGTGACTGCCCATTTGTCCTACCAGTTAATGAGACAGTATGAAAACCTCTGCCTATCAGTAAACTTAGCCATGGAAGGTGAAGGACAGTCAGTGTGACTCACTTCTGTTTTCTTCAGGTAGAATGACAGAATTTCTACCACTTAGTCTGAGAAAATGAGAAAAATAAAAAGAATCAAACAGTATCAGCAATCAGGAAAAAATTAGAAGGTTTTTTTCAATGTTCTCAACGAACAATCAACAGAAGCAGCAGCAGGCCATCGCTGCTGTGGCAAGTAGAAGATATGCAGCTTCGTCTGTAACACACAGAGTCACCATTTTTTTGCTGCTTTTGACAACTGCCCATAGACTCCTTAATATTCTTTCCCCAGGCCCCAGTGTGCAACTTCTGTATAATCTGTATTAATATCATAACCCATTTGTTTTGGCCTGAGTTTTCTTGCATTTACCTCCAGTTCTCAATAAATTAATTTCAGCAAAGTTTATGAGTACAAAGTTAGGGTTTAAAGCTATAGTTAAAAGACCCACTAGCAAAATAAAAAATAAAAAAATCCTCATTAAAAAACATCATCTGAAGTCAGAAAATGTAATACTTAAACCATTTCTACTCATCCTTCTTAAAACTTCTCCCTTTAACATACTCACATTCTAGATGACTGTTTCCAGACCAGACATTAGGAATGAACAAGTGTTTAAGGAAGCATTTAACACAGTCTCTAAGCTTGTACCAGACTGGAGAAAGGGGTTGTGTTACTGCAGGAAATCAAAAAACTGACAACGTGATGATTTACTTTATTTCAGAATTATTCTTGACAAAAATCTGAGCAAGAAAGATGATTCTATTACAAGTTGCTGCCAAAAGCTGGACTCTGTACACCTTCTCCTAATTAATTCTGGCTATTAATCAACATTTACCCCACAGTAGTGATTTAAGTTTGCAGCAGCTCCTAATCCTTCATATACTATACTATGTGCTTTCTGGGGCCTACTAATTATTATTAGTTCAACTGATTCTAAGCATACAGTTTTGAAAGGCTGAACTAAGCTATCAGAACTTCATATGCACACAGTTCTGTGAAACTGGACAGTCAAAAGAAGAACTGCACAGCATATGCGCACACCTGAACAGACCTTAATTCTGTCAGCTAACATCCACACTTCCACATACACAGCAGATGATTCATCCAACACTGACAGTCTCATTTCACCTTAGCTTTTTTCTTTATATACACTATCTGTGAGAACATGCCATTAGCAGTCTAGGTGCATCTCTCTGACTTTACAGAACTCTTATGTATCTTCTCCACACCTTGCCAAGAGTCCTGTAGGTAGCAATACCTACAAAGCTCATGTAACTGTGCTTGATATCTGAACTAAATAATCTGAAACTGAGCTTCAGCAACATAACTTTAAATTTCAACTTCCTAGTAATGAACCCAAACCACACAACTTAGCTCTAGAGAAAGCCTTAAGTTACTTTCCTGAAAAATCACTGACAGCCTAAAAGCACATCTTCAGTTGCAGTGGATAAGGCTGTCTATTAAAGGAGTGCTTTTTGCCTTTAGAAACACTATATAAATAAATGCATCGCACATTCCCCCCCCACCCGCCCGTGGTGGAAAGAAGGGTGTGGGAGGTAGGAACCCCAAGAAAGGAAGTAGGTGACAACACATGAGAAGCATACAAAAGCCATGCTGCATAACAACAAAAGAAACTGGAAAAAAGGTTTTATTGCGACATAATGCAGGCCCCAGAAATGCTCTCTCTCTATATGTGTAAGAAAACTGCTCTGATAATCAGCATTATCAGCTCCTCAGCAAGAAAATGAGTACTAGTAAGGAAAAAAAAAGTCTCATTTTGGTTTTGAACAGAGCATGCATTACAAAGTAGGCTTCTAACGAGCTGTTTAAAGGCAAAGGCCAAGCTAAACTACCAAAGAGCCCCCGGAAAACAGCAGGCACAAGCTGAACTATGGGCCCGCCGCCCCCCGGGAGCCCGGCTATTCGCGGCCAAGCAGCTGACAGGAACTCAGCTCCCTTCCTCCCCTCCGCCGCCTCAGCGCCCTGGCCAGGACAGAGCTGCTCCCTCTCACCGCAAAGAAGACGCAGAGGACCCTTCCCTCGCTGTCACCGCCTCCGCGCCCCAGCGGCAGCACCACGACCCTCACAGACCGGACGGCAGCGCGCACACGGCTCCCCCGCAGCAGGCCAAGGGGGGGCGAGGCCAACGCAATGCCCAGGCCGAACGGGGCGCGGAAAGCCGGAACTCTGGTACTCACCGGCGGCCGCCAGTCCTGCGACCCAAAGAACCAGAAGGCACAACAGCAGCGAGAGGCGCGCCCGCTGCCCCATCCCGCCGGGCTCCCGAAGGGCCGCCGAGGGGCCCTGGCTCCGGCCTCCCGACTCCGGCCTCCTCGCTCCGCCCACCGCCCCTCCGCACCAATCTACCGGCCGCGCTGACGAGCAACTACGGCTGCCGGCGGCGGCACACGCATTGCTCTCGAGAAACCGCCTGCTCTACATGGCCTACTCCGATTGGCTCGGAAAAGGAATTGCTCACCTGCCACGCCCTCTTATTGGCCAATGATATCAGAGAAGGAAAACACGTCTCTCGGAGAGTGCTAGTTACGTAAGTGAGCGCTTTGGTAACGACGGCTTCTATTGGCTCGCGTGCCCGCTCCTACAACACCCACAGTGCCTTGCGAAGGACACGGAGCTGCATTGCCGCCAGGGCCCGCAGGCGGGGCATGGACTACGTCACCCACAACCCCCCGCGCCAAACTGCGGGTTTGGTGGCAGTTCCGAGCTGGGCGCTGGGGTCTGGCGGCGGCTGCGCTGTTTGTACAGAAAACGCAGAGGCGGGCCGGGCCGGGCCGGGCCGGGTAGAGCCGGCGGCCCTTCGGTGGTGGTTCGGTGGCCCTCTGTGGCTGTAGGGAACAGTGGGGCCGGGCAGCGGTGAGGGGAGGGGGCTGGCTGTGGGCGGCGAGAGCAGGGCAGCGGCACAAGCCTGGGTAGGTGGGGGCGGAGGAGAGGGGACACTACAGGCACGCAGTAAGCGCCTGTGGGACCGGCTTTCCTTTGCGCTAGGATGAATGTGTCTTGGGACACGGCTGGAGTCAAGACGGTAGCTCCAACCGCTTTTTCAGGGTATCTGCAAAGGGAATTTGAGGGTTTAGCTTTGCTGACTTCTAGTTTTTCTTACGACGTTTTTATTCTCTGTCATTAGGCTTCTATGTCAACCTTTTCCCCCCTTCCAATGGAAAAGTGGTTTGTGACTTCAGTTTGCAATAGGGAGTCCTATGTTAGGAGAATCACAGGACATGCTTTCTTGATCAGATGTATGGGGGGCAGTGGTTAATCAAACACCTGTCTAAATCAGCACAGCTGAAGTATGTGAGACTAAAAGGCTGTCATTGCCTGAATTTTAATTTCAGAAAGGTGCCAGCTCTGGCAAGAGATTGAGGATTGTGCACATAATGTTGGCTCACCCTAAGAATCACATCCCTGGCAGTGTTCAAGGCCAGGTTGGACGGGGTTTTGAGCAGCCTGGTTACTGGAAGGTGTTCCTGCCCACGGTAGGGGGCTGGAAGTATACTGGTCTTTAAGGCCCTTTCCATCCCAAGTTATGCAATGGTTCCATGATCATTCTGTAGGTCAAATAAAACGGAAATTAGGAAGGGGCGCCGGAGTCTCAACCTGTAGTGGAGTGAAAGGCTACTGGGCAGTAAATGTTCCTGTGTGTGTAACCGGACCGTGCTATTACACAACGCTGTGCTGAATAATAAAGTGGATTTGCCTTCCACAGCGTGGAGCCGTGACATCCTTGCAGCGCCGGAGCCGAGGTTCTGCGAGGCGGCAGCAGCCACGCCACCAAGCGGCTGTATTTCGCCTGTGGGATGGGGGGCAGCGGGACACGCGGTCCCGACGGCGTTGGATGAGGGTTTTTCTGCCGGGAGGCGTCTGAACGGTGTGTGAGCGCCTCGGGCAGGTCTCACAAGTAGGTCTGATCATAATCGGCAGAACGCTTAAGTACCAATAAGCTGTCCTAGCTACCGCGGAGCTGTAACGGTGCCGTCAGCACGACCTGAGAGGGCTTTCCCAGTGCGTTACGGTGCCCTAGGACCACTTTAACCTCCGCCGCGCTCAGCAGAATGCTGTCCAAGCCCGCTTCTTTCTCCGCCTCGGATGTTGCGTGCGCGGCCGGGGCTGTGGCGGTGCAGGTGTAAGGGTATCTTGACGCTGCCGCAGCTCCGCAGCGGTAGCCGTGTTGCTCTGACTGAGGGGTATTAGGTACTCGGGTGAGTTGCGCAGAGCCCTCGAAGTGATTTTCTCTCCCCTCCCCCCTGCCCCGAGCCTCCGCTTTATTTCCCGTAACCCTGCTCAGGTGATAACCCCCACCAGCAGTCGTAATGGTGTGTCTGGGTGTGATGGCTGTGTCAGGCTCAAAGTAGGTTCAGGGAAGACAGACAACAACACGATAGGTAAATGTAATTTGAGCAACGCACCCCCTAACCACAGTGCTGGTTAAGGTCAGGCTCAAGCCAAGTTTGGAAGAAACATGTCTAGTCAGTGTACAAATAAGACTATAAGTCAATTGCCTTACTCCATAAATAATGGATAGCCCAGTGCCCACTGAGCAATCCTGCATGGTAAGGGGCTGCATGCCAGGATCTCTGGAGTAGGGATGCATTTCAAGGTTACTCCCCGAGGCTGGGAGATTCGTTATTGCATCAGACACCCAGTAAGTGCAAAACCTAGAAATCTTAGCAAAGTGATAAAAAGGGTTGATTGTGCACATATAATCCGTTAGACATAAGTTGTTGACTAAGCCTGGGGCAAAGTATGGATCCTGATTAACCTGCACTTAAATTTTTCTCTGAGAAGGAGCTTAGAATGCAAGAGGCTCCTTTCTGAACCTCATGAGAACAGGAGGGTCTCCCTGGAAGTTTTGACTGACCCTGTCCTCTGCAGCAAATAATCAAGTGTACCTTGCCACTGAATCTTATTAAAACACATGTCACATTTAATAGTAAACTTTATTGTTATAGACACAAAATTGATGTTTTGTATTTATAAATATACTGTTGCTTCATGTTCTAGTCTTGAGGGAAGAAATTTCTTCTCATCCTGATCAAATCAGCCCTTCTGTGAGCAGGGGTTGGACTAGGTGACCTCCAGAGTTTGCTTCTAACCAAATTTATTCTACATCTAAAATGAGAGGAAGAGGGAGGTGTTAAGTAAAATGGAAGAATGAGAAGAAAAATATAATGGTGTAATGGTTTGGCTTTTTTTTTTTTTTTTTTTTCTGAATTCCATAATTGCCTTCCAGATAAAAAAAATCAGATAATATTGCAGATTGAGTTCAAATTAATTTAGTATGTGCTGCACTCCAAGAGTGTGGTAAATTTATTGCTGCCTTTCCATTTATGTGTGCAGCAGCCATAAAATTCCCATTACTTTTTGTAATAGTTTTACACTGTTTCCTATGAAGCTTTAAATAGAAGCTTAGGTGGTATTTGCTGTGTTCCTCCTCTGTATTCTATGCTAGAATGTCCAAGTGATCAGACAAACCAAATTTCATCCTTTGTGTTTTAGGTATACTTAGGTGTAATTTCTCAAAGAGTTATCTAGATTTTTCAAGAGATGTTTGAATTAGACCTATTTAAATACTGCCTAGTATTTATATGACATGATGTAGTATTGGTCATTCTTCAGGTAAGAGAATGAAAGTATGTTAGCTACATTTTGAGTAGTTTAGTGATATGTGTGATAACTTTCAGGGTATTTCTTAATCTTGGCTTTTGTCTTTGTAATTTGATCACACAACTTTCTCCTTTGGTTTTTACATTGATTGTGAAAATTGTATGACTTTTTTTAAATGCAAAACTGTGGGAGAAGTATGAAACTTCATACATTTTGAAGAGCTGTTTCTCAATAATCATCCTTGCAGAATGTTCTCAGAGTTTTTTCAGCTTGTTCTGAAAATGAAAAGAAGAAAGCTTCAGCCACCTCTCAGGGAAGATTTCTGTCTCAAAATACACTAGCTTTCTGACAGATTTTTTATTTATTTATCTTTTACTTATTTATTTTTTTATTAGAATGCAAAATATATAGACTTTTTAATTATCATAATCATAGCTTTTTGGCTGTGGGTTTTTTTGTGGTTTTTTTTTGACTTACAGTGTGGTTTTGTTTTTTTTTTTAAGTTTCTGGGCACTTATTTCTGAGGATAAATTACAAGGAGATTAATATTCCTAAATCTCATATTCATGTATTCAAGGCTGTAGGAGGGTTTTGATTCTAGCAAGACCCATATGCAAAGTAGGAGATGCAATACAAGTGTTAATTAAGCACCCTGAGGGGGAAAAGGTGAAAATTACCAAGCTTAATATCACCTGGTCTGTGATATTCAAGTACCCTGTCGCAGGGAATGAAGGGAAGAGAAGCAGTGATGGAGAAAGAAAGGAACATTTTTCCACTTTATGTTAGAAAGTAAGTTATTGGCATGGCTTTTGTGAGAATTCCAGTCAAGAGGAACAAGGAGGTAGCTCTAAGAGCTGTCAGCCAGTCTAGATCAGGAACAAATTGTAGAGGTACAATTTGTAATACGCTAACTTTGTGAACTACCAGCATTCACATAAAAAGAAATACAAATAGCTCAGCCCTGTTTCTTCTTGCCAGCTGTGAAGGTTTGAAGCTCATTAGTGAAAACCTCAGCCCTTGCGCTCTAGCTTCCCAAATATATCCACAGATCTTACTAATGTCAGTGTGGGCTCTGATATCTATGCCTGGACCCTTGGCCCTTACCCAGTGTGCAGGGCCTTCCCTACTTGCCAGGTAGTCTTGACGTTCAGTAGCAAAACAGATGCACGCACTCATGTGCTGTTCTCACAGACACCCTTTGCTCATGCAACTCTCAAATAGCAGATCACTACGTGGTGATCTTATGTCCATGCACAAGCCCCATGTCCTTTACCTGGTTATTGACCTAGACCCAGATGGAGGTCTTTCCAGATATAGGTCTTTTACTGGCTAGTCCAGTTTAAGGTTTGTTAGCAAATTACGTGTATGTGCACACCTGCATGCACACGTGTACACACAGTTAAATTCCCAAGAGAAACAGTCTCTTGGGAATGGTCTCTTTTGCTGGTGCACTTATATTTATGGG
>JBCJKH010073156.1:0-12156 GCA_039877255.1 Loriculus beryllinus | reverse complement strand
GGGAAGGAATGCCATCCAGAGGGACCTTGACACGCTTGTGAGGTGGGCTGATGCCAACCTCATGAAGTTTAACCGTGACAAATGCAAGGTCCTACAGCTGGGTCAGAGCAATCCCATGCACAGTTACAGGTTGGGCAGAGAAGAGATTCAGAGCAGCCCTGCAGAGAAGGACTTGGGGGTGATGGTCGATGAAAAATTTAACATGAGCTCGCAGTGTGCACTCGTAGCCCAGAAAGCCAACTGTATCCTGCGCTGCATCAAAAGGAGCATGACCAGTATGTCAAAGGAGGTGATCCTGCCCCTCCGCTCTGCTCTCATGAGACCTCACTTGAAGTATTGTGTGCAGTTCTGGTGTGCCCAACATAAAGAGGACATGGAAGTGTTGGAACAAGTCCAGAGGAGGGCCACGAGAATGATCAGGAGACTGGAGCATTTTCCATATGAAGACAGGCTGAGAAAGTTGGGGCTGTTCAACCTGGAGAAGAGAAGGTTGTGTGGAGACCTCATAGCAGCCTTCAAGTATCTGAAGGGGTCCTATAAGGATGCTGGAGAGGGACTCTTCATTAGGGACTGTAGTGATAGGAAAAGGGGTAATGGGTTTAAACTTAAAGAGGGGATGTTCAGGTTAGATGCAAGGAAGAAGTTCTTCATTGTGAGGGCGGTGAGGCACTGGAACAGGTTGTCCAGGGAAGTTATGAATGCTCCATCCCTGGCAGTGTTCCAAGTCCAGTTTGGACAGAGCCTTGTGTGGCATGGTTTAGTGTGAGGTGTCCCTGCCCACGGCAGGGGATTGGAACTAGATGATCTTAAGGTCCTTTCCAATCCTAACCATTCTATGATTCTATGAATTTTGGGAAAAAACTGCTCAAGTAGTTCACTTACATAAACAAGAACAAGCTTGATGTACAAAAGAAAGCAACTGGGTTGTGGTACCTGGTCTGTTCTGAGCTAGTGGCAAAAAGGTAGCTTTCTTAACAGCCTTAAGAGGACATGAGACCCTTAATTTCATGCCTTTCCAGTCAAATGTCATGTAACATTTTCACAATCATTAGCTCCATAATTATACCAAGAAACACATTTATTTCTTGAACTCTGATTTTTGAAATCAGTTTTCCTGAAAACTGGGACTGTGTATTAAACAGATACCCCTAACAGGAAAAGAAAGCACTTGTGTCTCCCTCACCTTCCAGCAGTGATTCCTTGCCTGAAATTCTTTAAAGCTGAAGATCTTAAGAGTAACCTTGTCCAAATTAATCAGTAATTATAGTACCCCTAAAAATGCCTATTTCTCTCCTCTGACCATAAACAGAGCTCTGAATAACATGATGTGTAATGCCTAAGCTGTTTACATGCATTTTCCTTTCTTTTGTCCTTGTTTACATTGTTTGCTTAGGCTTTCTTTTTTTTTTTTTTTCTGTTTTTCTAAACCCATTCCCTTCTTAAATCCCCTCTTCTAAGCCTTTTCTTTGCTGTCCCTGTCTGACATAAGCATGTTTATCCTGCAGCTAACTCCTATTTTTTTTGGCCTTTAATATAAGGACTGAATGAATTCTAAAATGCTTGGCCGTGGGCATAGGCATTTTTCTCACAATATTAGAAACAGGTTTTCATCTTTTTATCATACCATATTTGATTCACAGGAGTACCATAGGGAAGAGGAAGAAGATATTTTAATTAGTGGAAACAAAACATCAGACCTCACTCATTTAATTACTCTGTTTTGTTTCCATTATTGCAGTATAAGCATTTTACACATGGAAATCTTTCTTTACATAAAAATGAATTCCAGATGCTATCCACAGTAAGAATAATAAGTTATCCAATGAACAACAAAGCTGGTATAGCATCCTTGCTGATTTCTGAAGTTAAGCAGTATTATTTTCCCCCACACAAACACTGAAATATGAAATATGTGACCTTTAAAAGCAGTGGCAGATGATTTAGAAGAGGAAAAATAGTAGGTGTAATGTGTAAAGTTTGTTTTGCTGATAGACCTCCTTTTTATATTATGCAATCTGTCACAATCATGTTAAGATGGTTGAAAGAAGTCAGTGCAATGTTTTTGCTGGAAAATGCTGTTTTGTCAGTATTTGTCAGCATGTAAAACAGGACAAAGCTTCATAATACTCTAACTGGCATGGGTATTTTTTTTAATTCTTGTGTCATGCTAATAAAACTATTACTTAGTTTTAAAATCAAATGCATCTGCTAAACAATATTTTGACATTGCTGTAATTAAGCATTTATTGTATTTTCCCTAATAAATGACTACTAAATTTTAGATCTGTATTAAATTTTAGATTAGATTTTTATTTCTTTCATTTTGCCAGCTAAACATAATTAAAACTCATTAAGTTGTATGCTGGATTGTGACCACTCTTGCTTTGCATTGGTCTGTCTAAAGCAATTTTCAAGAGTGATTAATTTCATAACCTGAGCCTACCAAGTTCACAACTTGAACAACTTCTCGCAGAAGCCGGGTAATTGAAGAGGAAACAGATGTTTTGAAGCTCCCCACCAAGATTAAATAGCTATCGCTGTTCAGAACAACTAAGGTGTAATGTGAGTTTTTCCATTGTGCAAAATGATTACAAATGGCAATAACAGGTTTGTCTTGTCTAGCAGAAGATAAATCATAATTGGCTTCATTTGTAATAAAGGTGATTTAGTTTATTTATTAAAAAAACAACATATTACAAGACTGCCAAGCATAAGAAGGTGTTGCCTAAAACAAGTCACCAGAGGTTTACAACTCAGTAAGTCAAAAATCCTGTTAATTATTCTTGACACTGCTTCAGCATGGGAAGGTGAAATAGATCTTAAAAACTTCTGAAGGTTCTGTGTACATTACTGTAGCAAAAATATTTTTGAATGTGGGAAACCCTTCTACTTTCAACTTCCCCCTACTTCTAGTAGTACTAGTAGTACTTCTAGGACTACTTCTAGTTTGACCCTGCTACCATCATTTCTACTGTTTGGTGGTGGCAGCAAGAGCAACAGAGATCAGGTGTGTTTGCCTGTTAAAGTCAATACCTGAAGGGAACTTTGGACAAATACCTATCTTAATGAATCTTTTAGCTACTTCATTTACGAGGAGAGAATTTTAATTTAGTCCCTAGGATGCACTTTGCCATTCATCTTCCTAAGATGTTGAGCTGTTATAATCTGAAGTAGTTCTGCTCTTTTACACTTCTCTATGAATTTTTCACTGTTTCAAGAAATAGGTTGAAAAGAGCTGTGAGCCTGTGTAAGTGGTTGTGAAGTTCAGTTGGAGTAGAATGTGCTGCTAGCTCAATTCACCAAATTTTTATCATTTTGCTCTCACCTAATTTCATGAAAGGAGGAAAATGTGCAGTTTTCTGTCTTAGCTGGATGTGAAAACAGCTGTTATTCTTTTACTTGATAGGGACCTTTATCAGTCATCTCTACAGGCAGTTTACAAATGTATAACTTCTCCACACATCTACTGATAGACGTGTGTACACTAGTACAGAAGTTTTTTTCGTCTTTTTTCACTTCTGCTGTAGCAGTAAGTTTTAATTCCTCTTTCTTATCAGTCTGTCTTTAGTTTCACTGGGGATCTGCCCAGAGTTGAGAAGTCTATTTTCCACTAAGATGAGCTACTATATTACTTTCCAAAAAGTGAGTCAATATCTATTTACAATGTGGCCTTAAAACATTCTTAGAATCTTTCATACCTATTTGAGAAAGCCTTCCTTGTCTCTTTCTTAATGGTTTCTAAGAAAGTAATGCCTCTTTTCCTGAAATTGTTTAATTGAGTCAATAAATATCAATTTAATTCCAATGAAAGACAGAGGTATGAATCTGAAAAGGAGACAAGTGACTTGAAAGTTTAACATCTACAGTTATCTTTGATATAATGAGTATTTTTAAAATAACTTTTAAAGAAAAGCTGAGATGGTTTGTTAAAACATACTTAAAAAAATCAGGAATTATCTTAAAATAGTATCTTAAAATAATTTAAATTAATAAAAGGATCTGCAGTGGCTGAAGCTGATTACATCAGCAGATTACGTTACCATGATATAAAACTGTGTTTATTCAAAGTGGTTTTGGATGTGTGGTGGGTTGATTCCAGCTGGCAGTTATGCCCCATCCAGTCGGTTGCTCACACCCTCTCAGTAAAATGGGAGAGAGAATGGGAAGGGCAAAAGCAAGAAAAACTCTTGGGTCAAGATAAAAACTTTAATGATAAAAGGAACAAGAAAAACAACTGCTGCTAGAGCAGTCAGTCATTCACCATCTGTCACAAAATAAGCGGTTTAGCGTCACTCAAAGAAAAGCCATCAAATGTATTAGCAAGAGTAGTTTGAATTGATAAAAGTGTGGCTTAACTAAGTTTGATGGCAAGGTTCACCCTACATGGATGAAGCATGCAAAGGAAAATTGAGGTAAAATTGAACTTTGGAAAAACTCCAGTTTTGCTGTTGAGCATGATGCTTTATGGTATGGAATATCTTTGGCTGGTTTGGGTCAACTGTCCTAGCTTAGTCCTTTCCCAAAATCTTGCCCACCACAAGCCAGCTAAGTGGGAAATGGAAGCGACCTTGATGCTCTGCAAGCACTGCTCAGCAATGGCTAAAATATAAATGTGTTACCAGCGCTTCCCATTATGAAACTTTTAATCACCTTTTTTCTAGTTGCTTATACATTTATCCCTATTTTCAGTTTCCTTTTCAGTATTTCTTGGATATCTTGGTCTACTTTGCTAGTATAAGAATGGACAAACAAAAATTGTGATGGTCCAAACCATGTTACTTTGTAGTGTTTCTTTTAAGGAAGACAGGTAATTGGAACCACTTCTAAAGAGCCCAAGTTAGATGAACACAACACAAATCTTTAATAAAAGATTTTCCAAAAGTATTTTTTTCTCTTACTTTAAAAACTCTTAGAATATTTGTAGAAGGAATTTTAATAAAAACATTTATAGCATGTTAATCTGAGGCAGACATGAGAGCAAGTACAGAAGGTCTTCTTTTGTGATACTGTTTTTGTCCTCTGACAAATGTTTCTTAGCATCATTCCTTTTTGTTCATGAATCAAGTGATTTTTTTCAGTCTGAAAACAAATGGCATATAAATTGGCTTGGGAGATAGTATTATACCTGTACCGACCTGACGTCTTGTTCTTGAAAATGACAGCTGTGTGGCTTTTCTATTTTTTATGAAAATAGTCTTTGAATATATGACCTTTCACATGCACTGTATTTGTAACAAGTAACTAGAGAATTAAATCTGTTGTACAGAGCACAAATCACAATAGCTTGTGCGATTTCTACACATTTGAAAGCACAGAGTCTAGGGCAAGCAAAAGCAAAAAGGGGGGGATTATAAAAGCTTCATTATGAAGTGTGTGCACATCAGAGTAATAAACATGGGTTTTCATTCAAAGCATATTTTTCTCGGCATGTTGCTATTCTTTTGGGAAAAAAAAGTATTGGAAAATCTTTAGTAAACTTGTTCATCCTGCTTACTAAAGGTAGCAATAGAGAACATAAATACACTGGTGGGTTTTTTTTCCTAGCACCATACTTGAAAATAGCCGTTTTAATTCACTGAAGGCACAGATAAAGTAGCTAAAAACTATTGCG
Organism: Loriculus beryllinus; assembly: GCA_039877255.1. Lineage (NCBI taxonomy): Eukaryota > Metazoa > Chordata > Aves > Psittaciformes > Psittacidae > Loriculus > Loriculus beryllinus. Next base: position 6,545 of record JBCJKH010073156.1, on the reverse strand, counting down.
CATTGATCACTTTTACCACCTTTGAAGTCCCATCCACTGAGCTGTATGATCTCAGGGAGGTGAATGGTGTTCTTGTGTTTTATGCACAGGAAGTTTTAAGGCATCTTACTTTAATTCCATAAATTAAATTAAAATGAAGCCAAAAGTATGTACTTGTTTTTCAGCAGGAAGTAGATATAATACAGAGTTTGATTTAAAATGCTCTTCTTCAATTCTTAGACCCTAAGAAAGCAGGAATATTACTTTTGTTATGGTGATTTCTCAGGAATTATGGGCAGTTGTTTTCCATAGAATAACAGTTTAATGTCAAGCAAGTGATAGGCTAAGTACTCTATAAATCACTGAGGTGTCATTTTGTCTTGCTTTCAATTGATCACCTTGACTGTTTCTATCATGAAGAACTTTCCTTTCAAATTCAGAATAAGACAAAATACTTCTTAGTGTACCTTAATTGCTCCACTTGAAGTGGAAAACGAGGGTAATATGTTTGGGTTTTTGTTCTGTTAAATCATTGATAGTCATTAGTGTTATGATACCTCTTTTGCAGAATTAAGAACTTCTTATACTGCTCAGAATGTAATTATGTCTTATACTTGGCATTGATGAACATCCTTGCAAAGATGAATCTATCTCAACATTGGCATGTTGCGGAAAAGCAGTAGTGGTTATTGGCTTAAAGAAAACAAAAGGAGGTAACAAAGCTAAGATGTTCATAGCATAGGTTCTGTCCCCATCTCTCAAATAAAAATCTAGGTTCGCATTTGGGTTTTTGGAATTGCCTGTCTTCAGCTTTCTGATAAAGCATAGGCATAATTCACTGCCAGGAGACATTCCAATTAGAAACTGGTTTGAATAAGTAGTTCTATTTATAGTTCTCATGGATTTACTTTCCACTAGACTCCAGCCCAAGTAAGCTGTCAAAGGTTTACACTATTCTTAACGCAGGTAAGTTGTTAGATGTTTCTTAATTTTGTAATGAGTCAGTGTGATCTCTGCAGGGACTCATTCTGTGCTATTAACAAGACAGCTTGCTTCAGGCATGAGCTGGTAAGTTAAGTGAAAGTACTGTAGGTGGGTAGGGGAAGGTTAAATAAGTGCACATCAGAACAGAGGTGCTTCATAAGCTGGAGGAGTTTCCCGCACATTTGTATTCATAGGTCTCTTAACCATGACTCCACATGGACTTGATGATCTTAAAGGTCGTTTTCAACCTCCACAATTCTATGATTCTATGTTCTCAATTTTGCACAAGCCAGAGTGCTTTCTGAACCTGAGCTAGAAAGAAATTCAAGTGTCATCATACTTTTAGGTCTGAGTATTGTAAGTCTAAGTTTGAAGCTAGCCAAGATCAAACAAAAAGAATATGGAGAAGAGGTTCTACCTGCCCATAGTGAATGTTGGGTTACTTAAAGTGGATTTTGATCCTATTCAATTTGTGCTAGTATCTGCAGAATCTGATTCATCCACTCCTTTAGGTTGCATGCCGACAACCTTCTTAAAGTAGCCATTCTTCCTTTACTATATGACAGTCTCTTTCAAAGCCTACAGTACCTCAGCATAATTGTCTCAGCTCACTGGACTCATCCTCTTCACTGCATGTTAGCTATCCTGCTGATTCCTTTCCCCTTCTGAAAGGTCTTGTTTTGTATTTCTGCCAGCAAGCTATAGAACTGGAATGATAGAGGGACTTTTGACATATTGACCTTTTTGTCTCTATTGTTCACTGTGTTGCTGCTGTGCTTCAAGCTGCACTTCCTACTTGTTTCAGAAATGCTTTTACTCTTCTGTTTAATTCTGTACATATTGCAAACTCACAGACTGGTTGTGCTGCTGTCAATCATTTTTATAGAGTGCCTCCAGAGTGGGGAATCCAGAGGGACAGGGTGTTAATGTTGTAACTCTTCCAGCAATTTCCCATTGAAATATCAAAGATCCCCATTTATTAATTTATTCGTTTACTTGACTTATGCTGAGGCTGAAATGGTAGGTTTTCTGCCATCGCATCTATCTCTTGCCATTTTTACACTGTTTCTGTCAGGTTTTTAAGAGCATTCATACGGTCTGCCCAAACACCACTGAAAACCATCATTTATTGACACCTGTGTTAATTTAATACCAGTAGCTACCACTAACCAGAAGATGGCAACAATTTCTGAGCTGCCAAAAATGAAAGCAGATCCTGCTCTGAAAAAAGTTTTCACTTCAGTAACATGTCCACCTCTTTGAAAATCCCTACAGATTAAATACATTTTGGAGCATGTTTGGCATATCATAAAATGAGAGGTATTTCAGATGAGCTGGGGAACAATCCAACATCTACATACTGAGCTTTTTTTAAGACATTTCTCTTATTATGAAACTTTCTTTCCTAACCAAGTCTGTGATAATTACTGAGAAGTAGCTGTCAGAAGTAATTGCATGGCCTCTGGCCTTGCTAGGTGAGAGCAGCTTTTTCATGCCATGACCTTATTGTTTGTCAGAATATCTTGTTGACAGCAGCAGATTCCTCATGTTAAAGGTTACTCAGTGGTCAGTCTCTGGATGTTTTCTTCTGGCCAGGCAAGCCGGCTTAGGTCTGGTCATTGAGTTTGTCAGATATTAGTTTTCAATTGGTCTTTAAAGGTGCTTTACATATTTGCTTTGGCAAGGATGTGTTCAATAACCGACTTTATTTTGCATCCTGAGATGGAGATTTCAGTGATGAGAGTTTTCAGAAAATCTTCTAAATTTTGAGTGTTACATAAGGTACTAAATAATCAATTTAGGATACATATTGACACCCATTTTTACTTCACTGTGTCCCTATCTTTATTTGAGTCGCTTATGTTCTACCCTTGTGGTCATGTCTAAACTTCATGCTTGTATCTCATAATTTTGTTCAGTGAGAATGTGAATGCAGCTTAGGTATAGCAAATATTTTCTTTCTGTAAAGATGCAACATTTTAGATGGCATTTCCATTGATCTGGACTGGAGGGAATTGCATTCTCCCATTAAAAGTTATACTTGTACAAGCTGAAAAATTCACCAAGTTTTATTGTTAGCTATGGATTTTATTCTTGCTAAACCTCACCTAAATTATCACTTTTTGTTTCTGATTTCACTTTCAGCATTGCAAATTTCACACTCAAAGTGTAAGGTTCTTGTTCTAATTTATACCTCTCAAAATTCATTAACGAAAATATACATGCAAGTTTCAGTTACACTGATAATACCTGTTGAACTCTGTGGCATACTGGATCTATCTAAAGGAATAGGACAAAAGACACTTTTTCTTTTTTCTGCAATTATGCAGACTTGCAGGCCTGCTTTATAATGAAGGATAAGACCATAAATTCTGAAGAAACTTTATTCTCCACTACTGCCTCTGCTGGAGTAGGGTGCCTAGTTGCTGACCAAGCTAATAACAAATGTCTGGTAATTACTAATTTTGTCTGAGAAGCCTCAGAAAGGTCTCTTGGGACACTTCCTAGGCCTACAAACAAGATCCCCCCTTCCTCAGAGGGATCCTTTTTTGTTAGTATTATATTAGAGTGAATGAGTCCTGAAGTTACTTTCTGCTAAAGTGCTCAATATAAATGGAATTAGTATCTAGACAGTGTTTGAGTCTTACTGTCAATTTATCATGTGTGTCAGCTGCAGAACCAAAATTGGTTTTAAAACCACCTGGATTACTGTTACTGATCACTTTTGTGATTTTGTTTTATAAATATGTTGAGACACGAACAGGGCAGATAAGGTTAAAATTGCACAGTAGAGATCATGTTACATAATGCAGTAAGGGTTTGTAGGTAGCAAACAGGCAAGGAGAGGACCCAAAAATATATTTACAGGAAGGAGTACATGGGTTGAAGCCAGCTCAACCCCATTGTTTTCCCATATAGTCTATGTTGGGCTGAATCATGTGTTCACCCTATCCCTCCATAATAGCCTGGCTAACTTGAGGAGACATTCACTTTAACAAACTCAAGGAACCACCTGTTGATCCACTCAGTTGTTGACTAGTGTTTACCTAAAGAAAAGGCCACACTTCTGTTGAGACAAAGTCAACTTATTTGCAAAAGCTGTGATTTGACATGCCCTGCTCCCTAAGGTATCCTCTGAGCTTCACAGACATATCACCCTTTCCTGTTCTCCCAGACTTCTTCCATTGGTAGGGTTTGATTGGTCAGGTCACATGGGTTGAGGCACGAAACTGAAATTGGATGTACTTGTGAACTGTAAAGCTGCAAAATAATTTGGGTCAGCATAAATTCTTAATTTTGAGAATTTTCACACTGGTTCATTCTAATGGTGATCTTTTTGATTATTTTTAATATAAATTCATTGAAAATTAAAGGAAAAAGGTCACACTGAAATGATTTTTTTTTTTAACTTTAAGATATGTTAAAGCAAATGACTTGCATTATTGTCAGATATATTCTTCTGATGCTATAAAGTAGAAATGTAGTCTTTTCTAAAAAATTGTTTGGTTATGTCCAATCAGAAATTTATTTCTAGTTGTCCTACCCTCCCAACATTTGAAAAACTAGCCAGCTGAATTTAGAGTTAAAATGAGAAAATATGCTGCTGGTACACATTGAAAAATGTCATTTTAGGCCACTTGTTAACTCAAAATGAATCGAATTCTGTTCAAGAAATGAACAGCAATGACATTTTTTCTTATGTTATCAATATATATTATTTTTTTTTTAAGTTGAGGAGCTTGATGCAATTGACTGATACAGTAGACTTTAACTGAAATTGTCTTTCTGGCATCTACCCTGGTTCTAATAAAGTAACCAGAGTCTCATATCTTACTCTCTTGTGCATCATGTTTTCCATTGTTGGCATGATGAGGAAAAGCAGAACTTCATCTAACATGAAACATAGGCAGATCTCACTAGCTTCAATCTGTAAAATGTCACACAAACATTAGTGCTGTCACTGTGCCTGTCTCATTTTTTGAGAACCCTTCCATGATATGTCAGCATTCCAGTGAAAGCTGTAAGCTTTGTCTCTGTTGAAAAGCATCAGAGATCCTTGTGATGAGACTGTCTGTAAAGAAGGTCATCAAATGCCTCAAAGAAAACAGATCATCATGTAGATAATGCTGATCCAGAATGCACATACACTGTGTTCAGTAACAAAAAGAGAGTTGTAGAGCATTTTGCAGACAAATAGTGTTTTTCTGTGGTGGGAACTGACTTCACCAAAATCAAAGTTCTGTCAACCTCATAAGCAACTACAAAAAATGTCAAATGCCTGATAACATCAAGAGTTGGCTGCTGTTACAATGTGTGATAAATAGCATACATGATAAATGGCAATTCAATTAATATACTAGAAATCTTTCCTTGATTAATCTGTGATATATAAATCAGATTAATCAGGGAGTCCTTTTACCATATTTAATTTTATAAGTGTTGTACTGTCAGAAGAGTTTATTAATGGATGTGTTTGTCCTTTATTAGCACATAGGCTCTCAAGACCAAACTGGAAAGGTAATAGATTCTTTCATCTTAGATTTTTTGACCTTCTGGCTGTACTCAAGAAACATCAGTGTTAGACTTTGAGAGTGAAGGACATAGTCTCATTGAAAGAATGGGTTAAAATTTACTTGCAGTGCCAACTGGCTCTTAAGTAGCACTCTTCATTGCATTAGACTGCTGTATAATGTTAGCTGACTAAATGATAGTTGTTGGGATATGTAGGAATTTTCTGTAAATGCTTTTAGTCTAAAACAGTAGACAGAATTCCTGTAGTAATTTGTACTATGTACTATGATGAAGAACAGTATTTTTCTCACTTTGGAAAGTACTGTATTTCTAACTGTTTAGTATACTTATAACCCAGTACCACCATTTCTCACTAGAAGGTATATGTAGTCTTATGTATGCCTTTTTGTGCAAATACTTAACTAAGCATTATTTTAAACTGCAGTTTTAATTAGTATATGTGGTATTAATCACAGGGTTGTAGAAAAATCTGAGCATAAAATGGATCTCTTCTTTTGCCTGTTCTACTTTTTAGTGGAAGATTTGCTACTCTGTCTCTGACAGATTTGTGTCAATTTAGTTGCTCAAATCATAGAATCAGAGAATGGTTTGGGTTGGAAGGGACCTCAATGATCGTCTAGTTCCAACCTCCTTGCCATGGGCAGGAGCACCCTAAAGACACCAGGTTGCTCAAAGCCCCATCCAACCTGGCCTTGCTTCCAACCCTTTCCTGGGATGGGGCATCCATAGTTTCTCTGAACAACCTGTTCCAGTGCCTCACTACCTTCATAGTGAAGAATTTTTTTCCGAATATCTAAAGCTAAATTAGTTTTAGTTTTAAATATCTACTGGTTATAGTTTTCATTAATATCTGAAATACAGACATTTGGACTGTTTCCAAGGATTACATCTGGCACAGGTATCATCTCCATAGTACAGGCACTGTAGCCCATTTTCAGGTGATCTAAATGCCACTGTGATGCCAGGGACTCGTGCTGGTCCTTACATTTTGTTCATCTATTAAGGACATGGGAACTTAGCTGACACAACATGAGTACATCAACTTCATG